>VMBQ01009473.1:0-31327 GCA_007657795.1 Dreissena rostriformis
CTACTTATACATACAACGACCATCAGTTATTTAAAACACAATTTAATTCATGATTCTATTATTTACAAACAAAACAACTTCAATATCCGATGACATTCCAGCTTGAAAGTTTTATACATATTTTATTTAAATCTTAATATATGCGTAAAACTTAAGAATATAATAACGGACGGATCCGAATAAAGCAAACATACCCCCTCAAGCCCCTGAAATGAAAAGTTGCAATTAAAAACATTATGAATATGTACACATGTCAGATGTGTTGAGTATATTGGGAACGTTGTCAACACAAAAAATATACATATGAAGCCTTCTCGTAACGCACTCATGACTTTCTTTAATAAGCACAACCAAATCAATCTTTATTGATAGATTACACTAAATCCAATTCCAAAAAAAATGCCGCGATTCAATGCTTTTTTTCTTGTGTTTCTGCTATTTCAGATTGTGCAAACCCAGTATAAGTTTATTAATGAAGATGACTGTAATTAAAAAGATTATGTCTGTATTCGTGATTGTAAATTTAAGTCGCCTAAATGAAGGTACACCGTACACGTAAGTGCAGTAAAAAAAAATGGGGGTTTTGGCAAATTTTAATAAAAGCCGAGTAGCTCAATAAACGCATCCCAAACGCTCATCTTTCAACTTTGTCCACAATGCACCAACATGTTACAAATAGAATATATGAAAAAACCAGAAAATATATGTATTTGATTGGTAAATGGCTTTTTAATCAGAGGAAAACTATTAACAAATAGGCACTGATTTCACGCAATCATAACGTGTAATTTAACCTTAACTTTAGTTCGAAACTGCCCATTACAGATAAATCTATATTCACTTTAACGCCACCCGGGGTGTATTTAAGTATTGCAATTAGTATAATGCTTTCAAGCATCTCACACTCTAGTGTTGATAAATTACATATTTAATGAAGGCAACATATCTAACAACAGTTATATTGTATTTTCTATATTTGGCGCTACTGGCTAATTCTAGTTAACCTACATTTCTTGCGATAATTACATTAGGTGGGAATTCTACTGTCAAACTTACAACAACAGTTTAATGTATGACAGTAACAATTTATCATCATTTACATATGTGTTTAAATAACTTATAAAATTAAGTTACATACTTTAAATAAGTATTTGCTTGAAACAGTTGTTCTCTCAAATATGTTCAATATCAAACGTAACAAGGACTTCCTTAAATTGCTCACCAATATCAATAAATGAGCACCGTTTGTTTACAAAGTACATAACACATTGTCTTAGTATAAGTATCTTTAGTTTGCCACCTTTTCATATTGAAACAAGCCACCTGTAATTGTCGGGTTATATTTTTTTTATAAAACCAGCCGCCGCCCCCCCCCTACTATAATATTAAAACTTATACGGATCATTAGGTTTTAATACCGTTTATACTATGATTATGCAGTAAGTTCGTTTTTTAATATAATAATATAGAGTAATTTGCATGGCATATATCACTTAAATAGTGATATTACCCCTTTCTGTTTATTTACGTTGACAAAGGATTTAAAATTGTCAAAAGCTCTCCTCGTACGCACTCAAAATTTACATGGAGGGAATATGCTTTAAGATAATGTTATGCACACATATCAATCCAACCAATAGAGTACGACCCAAACGTGGATCTACAAAGGAACATCTCTGTAAAATAGTTATGAATGATAAGTGTTATGATTCAGTTATCGTTCCGTTTAAAGACCATTTGTTGCTTTTTATTTTTGTACTAAAATACCTAAATGAGTTTTTGGAATGGAGCGTAATTAAGGGTCACAACAATAATAATTTTGTTAACTATACAACAAAACCCCCGGTACTTGGTTAAAGTGAACCTCACCGATATAATATATGTTAATATATTTAATAATTCAACGTTTCGTTTTACGTTTGTGTGTTGTATAAGTTCATGAAGCTAACAAACTAGTTGTGCCTTAAAAATGACGCAAATATAAGAGCAAACTTTAGTGAAAACTGTTTGCCACTTAAAATTACGACACTTTCATATTGAATGACATGGCAAATAGACAAACATTTATTACAGAACAAGAGCCAGTTACGAAAGTTCCTCTCAGTTTCTTTCAAAATTTCGACACCAATTATATCGAACTTGCGTGGCCTTAATGTCGTACATAATCAAATGTTGCTGTAGATGTTCGTTACATATTTGATGTGCGATATATTACAAACTGCCAACTTTAATCGATAAAGTTTACTTGTTAATGGGTTTTTAGGTGTATCAAAGATACAATATACATAGAGTCCGTGAGTATACATGTTCAAAACATAATAACATATATAAAAGCATGAACATTTGATCAGTGTTGAATTTCATAAGTTGTTAAATAAAGTATCAATACATGAAAAGGTCTAGGACAGTCGGATTACAGCATTTGGAATCTATTTAAAAATGTTGTAATAATAACAAAAAACAAAAAGACGAAATCTTCAAAATAACGAGAATTGAGTTATAAATTGTACATTATACACAATTGATCATAGTAATATTTATACAAGTGTCTTTGACTAAATGCTGTATGTACAAACATAACTAAGTTTCTGTTTGTAATATCATTTTGCATTCATTCAATAAACTTTATCATATTTGGTATTTTCCAGTAACATTTATTTATATACCATTTTCTAATATCATCACATAGTGCGGCTTACACAAATGTACCCCATAATCTTTGAGAGTGTTAATTTGAGAGTGTTAATTTGTCATATTACAAATAATCGTTCTGGTTAAATCATTCCTTTCAAACATAATGATATTAGAGATTTATGTAACTAAACGTTATACAATATGCATATTTGTATGAGTTATGTACAAAATCTTCTATAACAGGAACACTTAGAAATATATTCATTTTAAACTATAATCACATAGTGTATGTTTCCAAGTGTAAAGCTTTGTATGTGTTAATACTGTTTATACATACCAAGTGTAACTCGCGCATTGGTCCTGGATAATGTCGACGCTGAAAATGTAAGAAACGCTGTATCGCTTGGGTAACATTTTTGAACAGTATTAATCGTTTGAGGTGAGTTTCCAAGAATCACTGAATATGTTTTTCAGCTTATTAAACTGACAACTGATGTCCCTGAATATTTTTTAATAAATTACATATAAACTACATGATTGTTGAATGGTTGTTATGAATTGATCCATAACATTACAAACTTGCAAATCTGGGAACCTTCAATGATAATATTCAATGTCTTCGTGTCTTTTACTTTAAGTTCGTTACAGATATTGATCTCTGTTTCATATATTATATAAAAAACTTGTATGGATTGATTTCTTTTTTAATTTTCTACCCACTACCTTAATGATTCCTGATACGAGCAAAATCTATGTAAATGCTTTTGAGGAGGGCTAACCCGACCGACATGCACTTTTTTTATTTAAGTAAGTATTTTTATAAAATAATTTTAGTAGTTTTTATTTGATTTTAGTTTATCTCAAAGTTTAGTCTAAATGGTATGAAGTAATATAGATTATAGATTTAACTGCCTGTGTTGTATACAGCCGTTTTGCAATCCATAGGCAATACAATTAAGACTCCTTTTGTATGTTACTTATTTAAACCATAATCACATAGTGTATGTTTCCAAGTGTTAAGCTTTGTATGTGTAACTACTGTTTATACATACCTGTTGTCAGTTAATCTCGCGAATTGGTCCTGGATAATGTCGACGCTGAAAATGTAAGAAACGCTGTATCGCTTGAGTAACATTTTTAAACAGTATTAATCGTTTGAGGTGAGTTTCCAAGAATCACTGAATATGTTTTTCAGCTTATTAAACTGACAACTGATGTCCCTGAATATTGTTTAATAAATAACATATAAACTACATGATTAGTGAATGGTTGTTATGAATTTATCCATAACATTACAGTGATGAGTGAATTATGATTTGATGTATGTAATTTGAACAATGTAATTATTTATATTCATCACGCATGTCTTTAAAATTATCATGTATGTGTCTATGACGATAAGCTTGTTATGCTTAAGTCAAAATAAAAATTCTGTTCTGTTCTGTTCTGTTCATTGCAAACTGGCAAATCTGGGAACCTTCACTGATAATATGGGATGTCTTCGTGTCTTTTACTTAAAGTTCGTTACAGAAATTGATCTATGTTTTATATATTATATAAAAAAACTTGTTTGGATTGAATTTATTTTTATTTTCTACCCACTAGTTAAATGATTCCTGATACGAGCCAAATCTATGTAAATGCATTTGAGGAGGGCTAACCCGACCGACGTGCACTGCTTTTTTTTATTATTGTAGAAAGTATTTTTTATAAAATAATTTAAGTTGTTTTTATTTGATTTTAGTTTATCTTAAAGTTTAGTCTACACCGTATGAAGTAATATAGATAAGACTGCTTGTGTTGTATACAGCCGTTTTGCAATCCATAGGCAATACAATTAAGACTCATTTTGTATGTTACTTTTTAACACAATATACACAGTTGATTACTAACTGATTCTTATGGCAATCTGGTTTATAAGGCGCAGAACTCTATCAAAAATCCCATTTCAGTGCATGCATTACAATGAAATTTCGCACAATTTTAATAACTCTCAAAGTAAATTGAGGAAGAAATATCTGTAAAATGGTTTCATATTTGCTTGTGAACAACATATTGTTTATTGAGGCATTTAAATATCAAATACATGGAAGGAATACTGCTATAATAAGCAATATTAAAATCATTTTATATTAATAACATCACCGAAACTAACATTTCCACTTGCTATGGCCTTATTCTTTCCCAATATAATACACATATTGATCGATACTTAGCAGTGTTAAAGACAATATGGAAACAAGTTCAAAGTACTCAACTAAAGTGGTATATTGATGGTAATTCCTCGGTATATTGAACTTTATGAAACAAAAAGTTTTTAAACGTTTCACATGTACATTAATCTAGAAACAGTTATTCATTTTTTCGTTTTACAAGGTCAAATAAAAAGCATGTATCGATACATGGCCCAAAGGAGTCGCACTCACTTTTATAAATATCAAGTTATCCAATTATTAATCAAAACACTACAGTGGCGTTAATAAACAAGCGCATGCACAAAGAAGTAGTTAAAACACATTTAATTCATAAAGATCAACAACTACCCTAATAACGTTTCTTTTGCTTCCGTGAATCGTGTCACGACAACAACATATTATTTCACTTTCATTTAACATGTGTGAAACAATTATTTAAGTATAAATAATTAACAGCTTATATTATTTTTCAAAATACAATACGTATTAGCTGTCGATATGTTCTCTAAGCTTCATGTGTATAGAATCATTATATAATGTGTAATTATGGGTGTGTTGCAGCGTACTCACATGTGAAATGTTTTCAACTTCAATATGTCAAATTCTTCAGACGAACGAGCCATCGTCTGGAAATGCCCGTTCAGTATTCTAAAAGACATCCGACAAATTAAATGAACGAACAAATATATTAAAACAACAACGCACATCTCATATCGATTAAAAGAATTGCCTATTGATTCGATATGTATTTGATATGCCTTAAGTCCATACTTGAATTCTCAAACATGTAATACGGATTGGTTAAAACTTCTTCGTTCATACTTAGATTTGCTATGATGCAACACGTTAACAGCGTTTTTAACATTAAATAAGTAATGGAAATGTACCCGAGTGATAGCATACGCACATCATTTTAAGTTATGAGCAAACTTACTGAAGTGTTTCGATAAAAATACGATATTTTCAGTTTTAACTAGTTTATTTTAAATGCAACACCACGAATAGAGCAAAAATGCTCTGTGTTTTATGTTGCATATACAGCGGATGATTGCAAATTATGACAATATATCGGAATAAAGCATTCGCACGTACAACATTAGTTCCTCTGCAGCCTTCTGGTATTTGAGAAAGTCTACCGTGAAATCTCTGAAATAAAAAGGTATTCTTATCAACGCTGTGTTACCCGCACACATACATTTACTAATATTTGATTAATTAACAAATATATAAATTGCAATTTCAATACACATTTACATTACCTTTTAAAAAAGCTCGACTCGATCATTGAGCTCATAGTTTGAGTCCACTTTTGTACAGCCGTCTCAATGATTTTCAAGCTATCAAATGAATCAGAGCAGTTACATGTAATACAATATTAAGCATGATACTTACTGATCATTTTATAAACAAATATCTTAATTGCATTGAGCTACAGAATAAGCAATGCAAAAAGTAATCAAGCTTATGAGTGCACAATTTTAAACGTTGCTCACAAACATCGTAAGGACTTCACGATATCCTTTTATGTAACGGGAAAACAAATTGTCTGTTGTTCTGATGCATGTCACCTTTGGTTAAATTCCCGTGCGTCATAAAAAACAACCGTTTATCACATGCTATACCCTGTTTCCCATGTAATATAACCATTACATATATTTTTATATTTCACATGTGTAATATACTTTTTAAGCGTTTTCATTGGCTTAGTTTTCGTTTATTGACCAGTCGCATTTTGTTATTTTGCTGAAATGACGTTGCAACGTCAAATGACGTCACGAAATGGAAAAAAAACATTCGGGATTTATCATTATGTTTGCGTAAATATTTATTTAATTTGCTCATTTAAAAGCATGTGATAAAAAAGATCTGACACTCGTTGTCATGTCATACCATAATTTATTAAACTCGTCCAGGAAATTCGTTAGTAAGCTCGCCAAAGGCTCGCTTACTAACAAAATTCCTGAACTCGTTTAATAAGATATGGTATGATATGACAACTCATGCCAGATCCTATATATATAGANAAGCTTAGACAGTCATCAACTTTCTGTTCAATACTGCTCATCCGTGCAAACATAACACACAGTTTATCATCAGTATTTAGGCTTCCATATTCATGTTGTGATATTGAATGCTCCTCACCTTGAGTACTTTGACTGCCCGTGTTTACTCGTGCCCGTTTTCTTGAGTCGGCCATTCCTTTGTTTGCTAGAACGTTGAACCGGTTTTCTGTCACAAACACGTCATACTCACTGTTATTATACAAGTTTTTATTGCTTGAATGATCCATTGTTGCACATCTTATTTAATGCTATTAAAATATTATAAAATATTTGTCTTGGTTGTATATATTTTTAATTTTTAATTCTTTTCACACCAGAGAAAAAAAATGTCGACCATCTTGACCGGAAGTAAAAATCGACTTCAATATGTGTTTATCAATGAAAAACATATAACAATGCGTTAAGCGATTAAATATTACACATACATATCGGCTGGTAATCTTCTAAAATTCATCAACGGGTGAAAAACAACTTATTGTCATTGGGAGGTGTCATAAAGTAATAATTAAATTTTTGTAATGTGAAATTATAGCCATTTGCTTCGTGCGATTAGGACAGTTTAACATTCAAGTTTACATATTCATATTTATGCAACCGCTTAATAATTTCACTGTATAATAATGAATTAAACACTCAGTTGATTCAAGTTTCCTCCTGCTTGATTTTCTCAAAGTAAAGCGAATTTAGCAGCTAAAATAAATATTTCTCAAAATTACTTTCATATTTAATGTGAACGTGTTATCCGGTTTTGCAAACCTGAAAGAGACGTGGCTCTTCAATTTACTAGTGTAAGCAACTTTCAGGACTTTGTGAGTCAACTCTTATAAGAAAGGTCACTGTGTATTCTGTAAATGCTGAATGCGCGAAAGATTTACCAAACACATATTGAACGATACTAAGTTTCTTTGTTAAACTCTTAATTTAAGAGTAATTCGCCATATTTGCAAACTCATGAGCATCATCAGTATCCTCACACCCCTTCTCTTTCTCCTCATCTTCATGATGATCATCATCAGCATCATCATCAAATTGATTATCATCATCATCATCGAACTCGTCATCATCGACCGCATTACCATTAAAATCAGTATTGCAATTATCATAATCGCCATTATAACAGTCGTCGCCATCATTATCGCCAGTAACATCAGCATCACTGCTTTTCTTTTATCACAAAAACGTGAGAACCGTAATCGCGAAATAAACGAAAACAAAGAAAACTCCAATAGTTATTATTTTGTCCATTTTATGTAATCAATAATAATATTTAAATAATAAATTACGCAAATTGCCTGTGTTTTTGATTTGAAATGCTTTGAAAAACATTTATTAATACATACTTTTAACCAACAAAAGAACAGATTCTGGGTATGGTCCGTACACGCATGCATATTTCGGTAATTCTGCATAGTGAAAAATATATTTTCCTATTTGATAACGAAGATATAGCGCGACACTTATAAAACTAGAGCTCGTCACAGAAGTTAGAAATAGCCCTGATGCCGAATATAGTAATGTGAAGGAAGTTATGAAACTAACAATAACATATTTGACCCTTGGGCATGGCAAGTTTGTCCTAATGTGCAGTATTCGAACAAAGTTTGCAGAGAACCACAGTACAATCTTTCATATCAAATATTAAATACGTTGGTCTTCCGTTTTCAGATACAAACCTGTGTATTAATAAGTAACTTAACTACATACGCCTACATTAACCACCACCCCCCTCCCCCTATCCTGGGTGTTCCTAGTTTTTACTACATAGTCATGATTTGATTTTATATATGTAAACAGAGGACCTCTATGCAATGTTACATAACAAAATATAAATCATCTGGACGTGGTGATTTAAAAAATGTATAGTTTTGGTAAAGCACTATATAGGTAATCTGTTACAGACATTAAAAGTTAAAAAGAGGGCATAACATTGTTTACGTATGATGATACACATCGCACATGCACAATTTCATAACATAAACAGCAATCCAACTAAATATTAATTAAAAGTTCAAACGTGACGAAGGAACTCATCGGACAAACTTGTGTCCGGGGAAAGACAGATAGACAAACGTCCATGGTGATTTCAGTATATACATCGTATCGGGAGTTTCAAAAGTGGATCTTTATAGTTATATGTTATATTTTTAAAGGTAATTAAATAATTTAAATGAATTAGTGTTATATACTTTTGTGTGTACATTACGTCGTAAAACTACAATCAAGATACTGCAATTTGGTGTAATGAATTGACATTTAAAACGGATTTTAGTGCGCCTGAATAATACACAATACATGCAAGTTATAATGGTTGGCTTGTACATATATTTCTTTTTTGTCATCCTTGTCATAGTGAAACACACAACTCACCTTAGCTCACTGTCGTATGCTCGATATTCGGAATCGTCCTTCTCCCTCCCAACTATCATTTGCAACTCGCTGTAATTAAGTCTCGTTATGTATGCGATAATTCAAATATTTATTTCATTATAAGCGCTTCTCCGATATCCATACCTTGATTAATATTTTCGGAGGAAAACAGTGTGTGTCCAGACCATGTGTCGTATGAACACATCAACTTGGAAATCACAACAAATTGCAGAGACTCCCAGAAAATCGTATACAAATGAATCATTTTCTATTGGATGTGGAAAAATAATTTAATATTGCAAAATTGTATAACAACGATGGTACATAAACGTTCGTTTGAATCTTTTCTCTTTTTTCTATCTCACTATTCATCATTGTTTTGTCGGGTTTAATTGACCTCCACAAACTCTAGTAACAGAAGGATTGATCTACGAAGTACGCTTAAACTTTTTAACATCACTATTATGCTATAAAAACAACCATTGTTCGTAAATAGTTAAATTAACAAGATCTAGCAAATTCAACAATGTGTGTTCATAATTAATGGATTTGTTTTACTTGTAAGTGCATTTAGCACGTCATATCATATTGTAGATATTAAGAAAATTGACCTGTACTGTAACTGTATTCAGTCCCATTTAATAATCTATCATTGATCCAATTATCTAAACATGATATCATTTCAATACTAATGGTTACTATTTTGCCTACAAAATCATGCTCCTCATGGCGCTCCGATGTTTTTGAAGTATTTCAACTTCACTTTCCGTTTTCTTCAATCTGAAAATAATGTAAACAAATTAATCATAATTTATTATAATAAAATTAAAAAAGTAAAACTCCAGTTATATGAGCAGGAGACCACTTTGAACATTTCTACTAAGTCTGTTATTTACGGCAAGTAAGAATTTGCCATACAAGTCACAAGAGACACACATGACAGTGAATAAAATCGATGCAATCGCCTTGCAACGGCCCGTGCAACGCATATAATTATATTGCAGTACTACTCATACTATTTATGACACTACTTTTTTTTATATTAGAAACAACAAAAACAACAATAGTAATTGGAATTATGATTGACAGTAATCAATACCCCATATACAGCTTTGACAGAGACAAACCTTGCCCATCACTTCTGCATATTTTATTTATCTTCACGTGTGACCTTCGATGGGGTTACCTACTCGAAAATTTCAACAGTTGTGTCATCCTTTTTAACGAATAACATTCAGGATTTAAGACCAAACACGCCGTATTTGAAGTAATACCTTTGGTCTCTTAGTTTCCCCTGACCCTGAAGGTCACCAAATTGTTGTTATGCGCAACACGCCGTATCATATTGAAAAGTATGCTATTTACAATCCTTCAATTCACTATCAAGCTATCGATCTTTACCTCAAAAGAAGCCACATTGTTCGTGCGTCTATACCATCGGCTCGTATTGGTGAACATTTGGGCTGTTTGTGTTTTACTTAATATTAGTTAAGGCATTTGCAAATAAGAGAGTGGGGAGGACAGTTTTGTCATTAAAATCAATATTTTGACCTCATGTTTATGTCTTGACCTTTACGGTTTTCATGTGGTGCTTGCGCGTCACACACTTTGTTATATTAGTAGAACACATAATTATAAAATCCTTCGAGTTATGGAGTAGGCAAGCCCAATAAAATGCTGTTGTTTTTAACCTTTGTCCTCAAAGTTTGATGTTGAGTTTGGTAACCACATGCATCGTTCTCGCGGTACACATAATATTATATTTGTGAACATTTGTTTTGAAAGTTTGACCTTTACCTTGTAGGCAGCTACAATGTAATCGCACGCGACACCCCGTCCCAATAAATTAAAATCCTTCACTGCATGTGGATTTTTATAACACGGACAAGTATAGGGACAAACCGACAGACGTACGTGTTAATTGGACAGACTGATTTTAAAATACTATGCATACTTACTGGAAGCAGGGGTATTGATATACGAATGCTAATTGAACGTTGAAGACACAGGGACAACTTTTTCACGGGCAAATAAGATCGTCCAAAACCATAAGTCTACAGTTTCGTTGGTCATTATTTCATTTGACTGATAATTGTATACCCCCAAAAATGTTTAATTAATTGGAAAAACAATTGTTTAAGCTTAGTAAGCGTTTACAGTTAAGACGTATCGACTGTTCAACCAACGGGAATGACGGAGTGGCTTTCATAAGCAAAACTATATACTACGCCATTTTGATGGCTATCAAAACAAACAAAGTAGCATGTATATATTTAGCCCGGCTGAGTTCTGTTAACTATTGAGTGTTTATGTTATGGTTGGTTTACACGTACATAACATCGCCTTCTGCCAACTATGCGTGCAAAGTACCTCATTCTTATGGTAGATTCCATGTTATCAGTCCATTGTTTGATAGCTTGTCCAACCTCTAATGGTCTTTACAAAATAAAAACATACGTAGGTTAAAAATCATATATACATAGAAAAAAAAATAAGCATACATAAGAGTCAGTATTTCAATACGTAGCTTTATTATTTATTCTGGTAGGCACATATAAATGTAGAAGAGATTACCATTGCAATTAACTTCCTCAATGTTATGAATTGCAACATGTTTATTTTGTCTACCCATTTCAGAAGGTATTTACATCTATGGAAATCTTAGAGTTATACCTTTTGTTTGTAAATCATTGAAATGAAAGGCAAACAACTCAATGTAAAATTCGAAAAACAAAACTACGAACATATATATAATAAGTAAATTAATTACCGGCTATTATCACTATATTATTTATTGTAGCAGTAACTTAAAACTATGTTCATGACGTTAACAATGATAAAACAATTAACATAAAATGAGTAATACTCAGGGTCCATGTTTCTGCTTGCTGCGTCGTCGTGTACACTGCTCGGCTTAAACGTAATGAGGACATAAATTAAAAAAAATACAATAAGCGATAAAGAAATAACAAATCATATAAAAAAGTCAATCGATGATTCTATTGACAACTCTATATATATCTGCCGTTTTAAGATGAGTGTCTTTTAAATCATATGTTTTCAACTAATATATGTAACAACTTAATTTTGTTACAATCATTATGGTCATTTTCGTTAAATGGGTTGTTTAACCAAGATACTATGTCTAGCACCTCAAATATGTCGAATGATTTTTTTATTTATACAATAAGTATTGCTTATCATAGAACTAATATGGCAAATAACGTATATTGGCTGGCAGCTTTGTACAGATCATATTATATATTTGAACGCATGATGCTGTCCGATTAAGAGACAGACGTATATGCTAAGTCTTTGTATGAACTAGAAGTAATTTGTGAAACTCGCCCTACATCGATGACTCTAAGAGCATGCAAATAACTAAAGCAAATATATTAGTACCTCCGCACAAGGGTCGAAAAGGCGCGATTCTCTTTCGATGTACTTCAGTCGATCCTTTAAAACGACGCACTGCCTTTCTAAATGAACGTCTTCCGCAGCTATAGGTGTTAGTAGATTACTGCAAATAATTAAAAATAAAATAAAATAAACACAGCCAAAACTGCTTTAATGGAATGCATTTAAGGTACTATATAGTATTTACTAGAGTTAATATGTGTTTCAAAGAACGTTTCTGAGATCGTTTATAACCAATAGACTTAAAAATATTTTTTTAATAATCAACACAAATGACCGATACTTGCAATGTAACATGTTGAAAAAATAATAATTGAATTAATTAAAATATCGTCTAAAATCCTCGTTATGACAGTAAAAACGGCTCATACAGACANTTGGGAACATAGCCGTTATTCGGCTATAAAATCGAGCCAAAAAAAGCCCTGAACATATACAGTTTTTGCAACAGATGGCAATTCACTTGCATAGCTGACGTTTGGTTAGATGAACTGCCTGTTCTGACTCTTGATAGAGGAAAAAGTGATGATCACTTTGTCAATGTCACTTTCCCGTGGATGTGGAGCACTGCAAGCGCTGTAAGGCGATCCACGCCCATGGTAGATCGAATGTAGGTCTCAATACGCTGCATAGAGTTGAAGGACCGCTCACAGGATGCTGATGTTGCAGGCATGGTGAGAAATTATGTGAGTATCAGCTAAATAAGTGGGTAAGCGCTTCCACAAGCGTTCAGTGCATCAAGCAGGGTTTTGAGCTGTTTGTCTGCATCCATAAGACTCCGTCAGACCTTCCATCAATTGACCTCTCGGTCATGCTGTTGACGTTCACACTGGAGGT
This sequence comes from Dreissena rostriformis, assembly GCA_007657795.1. NCBI lineage: Eukaryota > Metazoa > Mollusca > Bivalvia > Myida > Dreissenidae > Dreissena > Dreissena rostriformis. The sequence goes on from VMBQ01009473.1 coordinate 13,514, forward strand.
CCGCTGCATAGCATTTGTACACGGCTGATATGTCTTCATCTGCGACAGACTGTACCCTCGATAGACAGAGCGTCTATGCCGCGAAACTAAAAATGTAAGATAACAAAACATTTCAGACAAACGATCAAATGAGGTCGAAGCGATATTTGGCGTTGAGAAACAGGCCAGCCTTCTCGTCATTGTCGACAGTCGAGTGAGTTGACGACCACTGGGAACGACTTTTTTAAGGTGATGCGCATCTGCTCTGCTACACCAACGAGTCTCAAACAGGTTCTGCAGTTTGGTACGCCTGTTAAGAGCTTCTTTGGTGTTTGCATCTTGTTCCAACTCACTGTTAAATGCTTGTAAACGTTTAGCCGAGTAATTGCAACAAAATGAGATGTCTTGAATTGTCCCCATCATGGTTCGTACACATTGTATTTTGGAACTGTGAACAAGGGCTAGATTCAAACAATGCTACGTCAGTGCACATAGTTTGCTAAAGGTGCAAGCTCCCTTATACTTGCTTGGACACCCTTAAATTGACCAGACATATTTCCAGCACCGTCATAGCATTGTGCACGCACTTTATTCTTAAGGTGAACCGTTTTCTCTCAGAACGGTTGCACTATCCGCAGCAACATTTTCTCCCTTTGTCAAGATACACAATGTGAAGCCCAGAAACTCCTCCTGCACACAAAACTCATTGTCATTGTTGTCCACAAATCTTGAACTCAGTGACAGTCTGCTGGTATCAGTCGCTTCATCAACCATGATTGAAAAGAAGGGAGCTCTATTGCAGTCGTTCAGAATCCTTTCTTGTATCTGTTTCGCAGCTATGGTACGATTTCATTTTGAATTTCTGGCGATGTGTATTTGGCATTTGTGTCGTTTTTGTCTTAGTGATGCTGGAGTATTGTGTCACTCTTTGCTTTATGTCTAAGCAATGCCATGAAATTACTAAGCTCCTCCTNTGTTATACTTTATTGTCACGTTTCTTTGGAATTTAGGTTTGAGGGGCAAGGGACCTTTCTTTAAGCCACAAGCGAGGGATCTTGAGCCTCCACGTGCAAGGGTTTTTAGCCACCAGTGTAGGATTGTGAATATATAGGAATCATGCAAATCCAGAAACGATATCAGGTAAGCAATCCTTGTTTGCACCCTTTAGCCTTTTATTTAAGGCAAGTGACCAATATAACACAATATAAAACAGGACAACACATACTTCACGACACAAACCATGAAAATGATAAAAAAAACTCGGAACACCGCCTTGGAATGTCCAATGCAAAGCATCGGGAGTTAAAACGATTGAAAGACGCGTCTACCTTCACACTCGACAAAAAATACCAACCAACACAGTAGCGTAAATAAAAATTATACTCAAAGCATTGTTAGTCAAATCAACAAAGCAATTAATTATAATTTCAATTTGCTTCCATTGCAATTTAATTACTCAATGGTTAATTATGCATAAGAGCAAGGTAAGGTACGATAAAATGAAGTAAATATAAATATAAACTAAATTCCATCTTCTTTACTAAATACGAGAAAGTATAATCATATACTGTGAAACCATTATCATTCGTCAGACATTAATTTTCGTCTATTTCGTCAGTCGACCGATTGACGAATTTAAGTTCCTAACGAATAATTATGTCCAATATTTAAACAAAATTAAGACTGAATTACTGTAGACATGAGGCATAAAAATCCAACGTAATCCACGCATACATACTTCGTCTGTTTCTCAATCGAGTTAAATCCGGTTTTGACACAAAGGGGTGTAAATTATACAGTGTACTGACAACTGACATTTCCTGTAAAACAAGAATGCAGTAAAGCTGTATCGAATGCGTTGACTTCGTTTAGGTAGAATAGTGATGATTAGCGCTAATTGTGAACAACTTTATTATCTAATTTGTGTATTGTGTTTTTCAGGGGTGTTGCAGATAATACAGCCAACACGCGGCAAATCCGGATCAAAGACAATACTATTTAACGCAATTAAAAGAGGACGATGTGTGATCAACACCTGACTGAAATATATTCTGCGCTTTTATTACAAATTAATAAAGAATATATTGATTTGTGTTTGGTTGTTTGCTTTAAACTGCATCTACTATTTTTGTGCATATACATAAACACCTGTACCTTTGCTTTTTTATAACAAAAACACATAAAGTTTATAGATTTAATACTGATGTTTATCAATAAATGCAGCATTTTATTGAGAAAAAAAAACATTTTACAAACTAGATCCTCTTTGGTATAACACAACAAGTTTGATAACTGCATTGACCAAATTTTAATAAAAACTAAAGTCATACACACACAATCCCATACTCATGAAAAATGCACAAGTGTTTATTTTGTTTTATTCGTGAAAAGGGCATTTTATTTTCAGCAAACATGAAACAAACAACAACATACAATAGTGTTTAGCTCATCAAAACATTTTCAGTTACAGTGCTTGTTTAAACGAGTCCAGCTTTCCTGAAGCCTGCCGTGATCAAATCCCCGCGTCCTTCTATCTTGGAATGTGTGGAAATCAGCCATTCCGCGTGTAATGGCTTCAGGGTTGACGTTTTCATGTCTTCTCTTGCCACAGTTGTGACGTCATCATCCTTGTCACCAAGCATTATGGCCACCTGGTTGCTGTACCAGTCGTGGAAACAGCCTTTAAGGCTCCGTTTGTACTCGTAATTCACACTGAGGTCGAGATCATAACAAAGATCGTGTCAATGATAGAAAATAATAAGGGCCATCCCTCTTTCCCCAGCACAATTTTTTCGCAAACGCGTATTACATGTATTACAAACAAATCAGACGCGTTTTTTTTTTCAAAATCAGAAATTGACGAATTTAAGTGCTGACGAAAAATTCATTTTTTGAACAATGACGAAATTTTGTGCTGACGAAAATAAATGGTTTCACAGTATTTCTTACTAAAGATCATTGTAAGGCAAAGGTATAGAAAGCACAATAGCATGCACATACTAATATCCACACAACATTCTTTTATTTTTAATGCATTATTAATCTTGTATCATTCCAAACATCACATTAGAGCTGCCGGTTGCGGAGTTTCAAGCCACCAAGGTTATAATTTTGGGCCTTGAATGGAGTAGTTTTGAGCCTTCAGTGATGTAAATTTTAGCCACCAACGGTGGATTACGAACCGCCAGTGGCAGAGTTGTGTGTCAAACAAGCCAGAGATACGAGCCACTAGGCTTACCTTTTTTGAGCCGCCAGTGACAAATGTTTTGCAAAAAAGTGCGGAGCTTAAACGGTATGTTACGATGTTTTAACTGCCCATGGTGGCGTGGTAACAAAATGCTGCTAGTGTCTTTTTAGAAGGATGCTCCTTTAGATATATTGAAAGAAAAAGGCGAGGAAATTGTTGTCCATGTGTATCAATCATTGAAAGAAAAGATATTGCTGATGTGGAACTATTGATCAATATATAATGTATACTATGTTTGCTAAATCAAAACTGACAAAACAGAACGTTTTCTATGCGTTGTGTGTGTTGCTCCTTGGTTAAATAAAACGTGTTTTGATAAGATTATAACTGATTTACTCAAAATACAATTAAATAACATTATTCGCGGATCGATTAGTTTTTATAGATTTTACCCTTGCGGTATAGTTAAATGAAATGTTTGGCGGGGTATGCTAGTCACAGTTGTGTCGTTTTGTATACACACTGCACGTGAATGAACAATTTGCAGTAGGGTTGCGTATCCCGCTCGCGGTTAAACCTGAATCGTTCGTTACCATCGATTCATGTTTGGGATGTACGTGAAGTCATGCGCACTTCTCTTAATTGGTGGTAATTGATAAATCTTGCAATTATTTACCAAAACTAATGCTTCATTTCCGGATCAGAAGGTATAGATGNGGTAAATAAATGAGTAAAATGGGTAAAACAAACTCATTTTACTAACAACATGCGACGCACATGATAATAACTTTTGAACCAGGGATCAGATCAACATTTCAAATAGTGCACCGTCGCACATATGCGCATAGCTACCATGTGTGTACGTGTCAAGGTTCTAGTGCTAATAGTGTAAGAGGAGATAGTGGCCGATGGGGGTTTGGGTGTGGCCCAATATTGTGTTTTAATATAACTTCTTCATGTATTCACCGATTGACTCTATATTAATACTGAACATCTCTTATGACAACACGGTTTATCTCGACCATCCATGTCCCACATTACCCACCCCAGGGACATTGATAAAGGTAAAGACAGCTTGGGTCCACGGGAACTACTTCCCCGTACCCCCATTTTTTTTTTCGTACCCAAAATTGTTCGTACCCATTTTTTTTCGTACTTAATTTTTTTTTCGTACCAAAATTATTTTTCGTACCCAAATTTTTTTTCGTACCCAAATTGTTTTCCTACCAAATTTGTTTTCGTACCCAATTTGTGTTCGTACCCAAATTTGTTTGTAACCCATTTGTTTTTTTCGTACCCACATGTTTTTTCGTAACCACATTTTTTTCGTACCCAATTTTTTTTCGGACCCAAATTGGTTTTCGTAGCTAGTTTTTTTTTTGTAACAATTTTTTTTGTACTCAAAGTTTTTTTCGTACCCAATTTTGTGTTCGTACCCAAATTGTTGTTCGTACCCAAACTTTTTGCGTACAAAAATTTGGTCGTACCCAACATTTGTTTCGTACCAAATTTTTTTTTCGTACCCAATTTTTTTTCGTACCCACCCCGGGCCTCACCAACATAGGCCTTGCACACCCAAACATGAATTTTAATATTACATCTATGCAGCGTGGAAAAACGCGTCGGCATCTGCCGCGCCATTTCTAGTTTAAAATGAAATATTCTGACTTAGACATGTTAATTCATTTGGTAATAATGAATGAGCGTAATAAATAGTTTATTAATATGAAATGACGTTTTAAGAACTTGATCCTGCCGGCTTAAGTACAATATATAGAAAAAGGATATACAATTACAAATACATATTTAATTCAGTTCCATAACACATCATCTTTTACACGACAACGATATTTAATATGAACTAATTGGTTGTGTTTAGATGAATACCATGGATACCATATTATTATATGTGGATACCGTTTTATTAAAGCATATGTACAGGGGAACAGGTTCATATTAGATACAAATGCGCATTGTCATCTTCTCGAATATTATATAAAAAAAAACAGTAATCCTAAATAGCTGGCAATAAAATAAGTAACGTAATGACTATTTAATTTTGTTAATACTAGCTAACCACTTACATAACCTTTGCATTGACGGCCTCGTCATATGTCGAAGATTCTCTGAAAAACCCACCGGATCATTCAATCAGAAAAAATATAGCTTTTAAATGGTATACGTGTATTCTTAATAACATTGTACCTATTCGAACTAAATCAAAACGTCATGTTTATGTAATACAGAAAAGACAGTCAGTTATTAAGAAACTCATTTGCACGAAATTTATTTAAATCATTATTATATATCGAATTCGGAATTTAAGTATTCGTCATACGGTAAGCGTTGATTAACTAGTAATGCAATACATGAACTACTTAAAATATAATTTATTAAAATAATGTAATATTTGAAAAAAAACATTATGCGTATCATGATATCTATATTTCAAGATAAGTATTCACCGTTTATCATAAACGACGATAAAACTAACAGGTAAACATACTTTCCGCTCGAGCCTCGGTTCGTTGGTACTGCAACGTTGTCCTATAACAAGCACTTAAATGGTGTTGTATAATTGTATTGAATATGTGTATTTAATAGAGTTAACATTATTAATTGTCAATAATATAGATACCCTATGGTAATAACACCAAATATAAAATAAGTCCATAATCGTGATCCAACCCGAACGTAATGACAGGTTCAGTTTGGACCGCAAAGAAGCCAAAAAACGAACCCTGCGTGAAGGTCTCTCACTTGAAACTCGGGTTTTACCGAAAACGATACCTATATATATCTATAAATTACAAATTAAAAATATGTAGAAACTTGTGGATGCTTTATTCAGGAAAAGAGGCAATGTGCCATCATTCAACATGTAACACATGACAAAAATATATAATCGGTTAATGGTGAGACATGTTACGTCATAATAGTTATCTGCGCATACATATGGTAAGTTATAGATACATCAACATGAAGTTTGAATGAGAAAAAAATAGTAATGAGCATTTATTGTTTTTTGGGGGGGATGTGAATTGTATGATCCTTATGAGAAAGCAAAAAATGTAGAAAAACTTACTTATATCTCTTTAAATCATCGTGATTTACTAAACAGTGACATTAGTTTGCAATGAACTTCATGTATTGTAGAACAAGCAGAATATGCACATTTTGCATATTTTATTTCTTCATGCACGAATCGATAAATAGTGCAGGAGCGTTATTAAATAAAGTATTTTGCCTTATTTTTGCCTTCTAGATACATGTGTACTTTCCTGATGCAGAGATTCCCAATTATCCATTAAATGTATANATAAAAAGCACTTAAATAGTGGTGTATAATTGTATTGAATATGTGTATTTAATATAGTTAATATTATTAATTGTCAATAATATAGATACCCTATGGTGATAACACCAAATATAAAATAAGTCAGAAATCGTGATCCAAATTCGAACGTGATGACAGGTTCAGTTCGGACCGCAAAGAAGCCAAAAAACAAACCCTGCGTAAAGGGTTCTAACTTGAAACTCGGGTTTTACCGAAAACGATACCTATGTATATATATATGCTTTATTCAGGAAAAGAGGCAATGTGCCATCATTCAACATGTAACACATGACAAAAAATATGTAACCGGTTAATGGTGAGACATGTTACGTCATAATAGATATCTGCGCATACATATGGTAAGTTATAGATACATCAACATGAAGTTTGAATGAGAAAAAATAATAATGATCATTTTTTTGTGGGGGGGATGTGAATTGTATGTTCCTTATGAGAAAGCAAAAAATGTAGAAAAACTTACTTATATCTATTTAAATCATCGTGATTTACTAAACAGTGACATTAGTTTGGAATGAACTTCATGTATTGTAGAACAAGCAGTATATGCACATTTTGCATATTTTATTTCTTCATGCCCGAATCGATAAAAAGTGCAGGAGTGTTACTAAATAAAGTATTATGCCTTATTGTTGCCTTCTAGATACATGTGTCCTTTCCAGATGCAGAGATTCCCAATAACCCATTAAATTTAAATTATATTTCGTATTGGCATCACCGTAATAATAAACAACCGTTTCCATTAATAAAGAAAAATGTTTTCTTTGAATCTTACTTGTCAATATGTGTAATCGTTTTTTTTCCACAACTTTGAAAAAAACATGTCATGTGTAGGTACAAACAACATGGCCCATTTTGTCTGCCAAAAATATTAACCGCACTGTTATTATTATTCATGTATGCTGTTTTTAAAGGAGTTGTACAGTTGTCAGTTTTGTTCGTTTCCAAAAACTATTTGGTTGTTTTAAAATCTAGCACATTCTGAAAAAAATAAATTGTTTCGAGTTGTCATAAATACAAGTATTACAACTTGTTATTTTAAAATGATCAAATAAAATAAATAACTTATTGGAATGGATGTAATCCATTTATTAAAATGTAATCCTATGGGTAAAGTAGCTCATATATTGTGGGAATAAGCGGACGATGATTTCGCATTTACATTGGCCTAAAAGAATGATAAAATTGATGGCATTATTATTTGGAACTTTTGTGCACTTTAAATTACAAAGGATAATTATTTCAAGGGTGAGGAGCGTGTTATGTTCCAAACCAAATTTGGTGGGTATCATGATTGTATCTTCCGACCAGCAATGTTGAACTGTATTGCATTCCCAAAACATCTGAATTGTAGAATCGGTACAAACCGAACAGATGTCAAAAAGTCGAACTAGTTCGACTCTACAAGTTTACAAATAAACAGATATGAATTATTTTGTATAATGTGTGTGATATGTTTAAACATAAAAGTTCTGAGTTTAGTGTCTGCAGTGAGTGATGGGATTTGGCAAATAAGTTGGGTGTCGATTGTGTTTATTTTAAATAATTCTTTCCAATTTGTTACACATTTAGTTTGTGTAGATGTAATAGCGCTAAAAAGACGTGTTTAAACTATTTTGCATATTTTAGTCTTAGCTGTTATATGATCAACACAGTATTCCGGTGTTGTATGTGATATATGTCCGAGTGAAAGAGATGGTTTCCATTCTAATGGAATGCTCTTTACGAGTGAGTAAAAGTTTAAAATAAACTTTGTGTTAATATCATATAATTCTTGGAGTTTTTGAAATGAATAAAATATTTTATTTCAAAACTCGTAAATATTCTCTACAAATTGCATACCACTGTTATGCTATTCTTTAAAAAAAGAACATTTGCTTGGTACATTGTATATTCGAATTGTTCCATATTATTTGTTTTGAAATGGTATCTATATTTTCGTTATACGCCGTTTTAGACCAGGCGTCTACAATCTGTTGCAAAAATATTGACAGAACTTTGAGTTTTTCAACATCTGATCGATTAATGTTGCATTTGAAAACAGTGTTTCCTCCATGAACATTCCAATTAACGTTGCGAATTTTTTTCACCAATACCTGACTTACACCATCTGTAGCCAATTGTATAAATCTGGAGAACTCTTATCCAGCGGGCAACTTTTGGTTATCTTCAAAAATGATATCACAAAATTGACGATAACCAAAATTTATCCGCTGGATAAGAGTTATCCAGAATTATACGATTGGCAACAGTTCCATGCCCCAGAAACTAGCTCCTTGACTGATAAATAATAATATTTTTTAAACAGTTATGAAACTTGTTTCTTTTATTATATAAACATGTATCTTAAATATTTTTTAAAGTTCGACGGGGTATCTGTCATGTCGTCCAAAAAACAGTTTTCAAAAGTAAAAACGGAACATATTTTTGAGGACAAAAACGCTTGATTTCGTATAGGGTAAGGGTATAAAATGTCTGAATATAAAAATTAAAGTGTATTATCTAAGTAAGTGGTTTTAAATTTGAAGATAATACGCCTCGAAAATAATCATAAAAACATATAATAAGGTTTTAATTCAGAACATGCATAACAATTATCATGTTTTGTTTATGTTTTCAAATACAAGAGCAGGAGAGTGCCTTCGAAAAATTATGTATTGAAATTGCCATATGCGGGTTTACTATTATGTTTTTAATAAGATGATTTTATTTTAGCTTAGTTATCGAGCTGAAGTCAGCAGTATTAGCTTCGGAATTTCGAAGTTAAGTAATTGATGTTTAACAGCACGCAGCATTCTACAGTGTAAATATTGTCAAACAATTATTTAAATAACAATACATATATAGTTTAAGTTTTCAGTATTTGCTTGAGGCCGAATAATTTTTATTAAATGATTTTATATCATGTCGGTAGATTTTGTTCAGAGTTAATGGCATTAAACAGTTATTTAAATATGTATTACAGATTCGCAGCTAAAAAATCGTGCTTGCTACTGCATTTGCTAAAAACATTCTTTGAAAGAGGTCGACAAACACTTCATCATAAATTCTCAATAAAAAGAAAAGTTCCTCCTACTATTCTTACTTTGATTTTCATCAATTTGCGGCTTAAGTCTTCTGCGAAGATGGTCCCTACGAGTTTACATACCAAACGCTTAGCTGAATCCCAGGTTCTAGTTCCTTCCTCGTGATATCCAATTCAATTTAATCCAAATATTTAAAACAATAATTTCAACAAATTTATTTTAGCAAAAACGTTAACAGACGCTGTACAATGATATTAAAGAATAGTTAAAGGGCAGTAAATCTGTCATTCTTTGTATTTCGTGTCGTTGTCGTCGGGAATAGGGTAGGTTTATTTTTCACTCGGTAGACTATGGCCATTCCATAAAAAAACTGTATTGTTAGCGATTGTTTATGGAAAAGATTTAAAAAAACGTCTAAATTATAAATAGCGTTCAAAAAATGTCATTTCGTAATGGTCAAACTTATGATGAATTTTGATTGATCGAATATTTTATTGGCCGATTTAAAAGATTTGTTTGCAAAAGCTCGTATTTGCTGTTTCGCGCCAGCAAACTAACGATATTCTCTTCTAATAGAATAAAATAAATTAACAAAACATATATACAAATGAAGTTTATATTATGTTCATAATAAATGTATGTTTATGCAATATTTAATTAAGTACTTGGCTGGTAAAAAATGTATTTTCGATTTTGTTCTTCTGTTTTTTTTGCACCAAAATAGAATGGTAATTACTAATTCATTAATAGAAAACGAAAAAGGTAAACTTTCATAAAATTGTGTAAAGGAAACCCAGATATGAATGCCTTACACGAAAATGGTTTGAAATTTTTAAACATGAAGTCCTATTTCTGTTTAAATACCTCAACGTCGCATGCGAAGTAAGAGCTAGGAGGTTAGGATTGACCGGATGATCGAAGCTGCGAAACCTGAGTTTTAGCACCAGAGTGTTACCACACGACCACAGATTTGCTCTAATCTATAAAGACTTATCTATAACATGCTCTTTAAGAGCGGAAGTTTAAGTCCAATCGTTAATCGTAATACTAGATTTTCCGAAAACGTAAGAATTACTTTTTTATACTAATTACAGAAGGGCGGAATAAGCCAGGTAATATCCGAATCTAACACAGGTATATCACGATGTAATTTCGTAATTATATGAAATCAGGATAGAAATTCAAACCAAAGTTAGAAGTACACGATTCCACCAGAGACATCGCCATTACAAGCAAGATATTGCAAGAAAACAAAACGTACGCAACAGTATTTGCTGTAAATCTGTGTTTAATTGTATTAAGGTAAACATAAAACGACCATTAAAACATAAAAACAATTACCGTCATTGTTTCCTTCGTAGAACATTCTACAGACAAAGTTTCTTCCAGCCCGTTTTGTCGTTGTTGTAACTGTTTGTCCATCTCCAGAGATCGTTTAAGACTAGAAAAGATATGCCAGTCATATCAGTTATATAACAAGTAAGTGGTATTTGCTAGATACAATAAAATGATTACTCAAAATACATAATACTGGCGACTAATACACATGCGTCAGATTGAGTTAAATATGTCCTACATGAAACACATAGAAATACTAGATAAAGCACATATTCCACAAAACGATTCCAGAAAAGACACATGGTATTTTATTCAATTTTTAGTGAGAAAACTACTCTGAAACGAGTATTGATGTTTGTACAGCACCACTACAAGGATAGACCGTGTGTGTGCCCGTACATGATTTAGTGTACAATAAGGTTATGTTGAACATAGAACGATTTACATTACAAGAAAATGTGTTCTGTTTGCACAATCCATGAAATAAGTAAGATGTTCGAAACATAAAAGTCTTTAACGCGCACGTTTTAATGGACATCGCACCTTTCTCGATCGCTTTCTGTTCCAAGCTGTCCGAATTTTATCAGAAAATCGTCTTTCATCGTTTGAAGATTTCCGAAAATACAGAAGCAAAAAGCAACATCGACATGACATGCATGTAAAGAAATGTTTTAAATAAACGTAAATAATTAGGAATGCGTCTTTATATATAAAAATACACAACAAAGACAACAAAAGCAAATCTTGCGAATAACAGATCTTACCTTATTCTTTTTTGTAAAACGCCATTTAGTTCTTTCAGGATTTGCCTTTTGTCTTTATCTCGTTGAAATCTGCGAAAAGGGATTTAAAGAAGTATGCATTTCACTTACACTTACACTATCGTTCTTTGTAATCCATGCACAAAATCAGGACATATGTAAAATGAACGAATGTAAGTATTTGAAGTAATTTAAGCGTCATTTCGCAATAAGGTGACTGTCATTTTATTTATATCATTCGCTCTTTAAAACCGAAAGGAACATTACGTATGATGCTAGTCATCTAGTATGCCCATTCAAATCTTGGACAGCACAGAAATTCATCATATCAAATGGCAACTTTAGATATAGCTATTTGAAAAGGGACAATTACACAGAGAGCGCTTTACATAACGTATTATGTTCGCTTCTTCGACCACTTTCGTCTGTCGTTGGTGTTTTTTCGTTATATTTTACAGCACAATAGTTCATGCAATCGGTATCCTATTTCAAAACGTCAAAGGTATGTGTTTAATTTACTACGCGCGATATAATGTCTATACAATGGAATCGCATTGTATGTGCCAGATGTATGTCACATACTTGATGTTTTGCTCATTATGTTTGTTGACACGATGTTTTTGTGAAACACTATGTCCCCTTTCGAGCGATTTTAACCCATATATTTGACCTTTGACCTTGAAGGATGAACTTGACCTTAACCCTTCACAACTCAAACTGTGCTGCTTTTTGCGATACACATGCATGCCAAATATCAAATTGCTATCTTCAATATTGCAAAAGTCATTATTTTGACGAATATATTTGACCTTTGACCTTTAAGGATGACCTTGACTTTGACCTTTCACCACTCAAAATGTGCAGCTCCATAAGATATACATGATGCATGCCAAATATCAAGTTGCTATCTTCAATATTGCAAAAGTTATGGCCAATGTTAAAGTTTGACGCAAACAAACCAACAAACAAACAAGCCAACAGCCAGGGATAAAACCATTTGTCCTCCAGTATAGACTGGGGGACATAAAAATGTTTATCAATACGTTCGACTTACACTAACAATATACGATTTCTAAATTTCTAGAAATGTACAAATCCTACCACAGGGAATAAAGTCTGAGTATGCTTCCTACCTTAATATCAACATAAATGCGTTGTAGTGTTTGTTAACAATGCATGCATTCATGACGCACATTCAATTTTGCAAAAATAAACATAATAAGCAGCATATGCATACACTTTAGGTCTTTAAATCAAATCAAATTTACAATAAATATATAAAGGCTAAAAAAACAACTAAACGCCACATGGGTTCTTTTACGTTGTGTCTCTCAATGTGCCGTCTTATGAATCAAATATGGAAGTACTTTCATATTGGCGCGTGAAAGGACGACACAAATCGAAACAACAACAATACGTGTAATAAAAGACGGACATACCGTTCTGTGTACCTTCTGTATGCTTCATCCAATTCAGAACCCGGCTACAACAGAGTGGTTGGAATAGTTCATACGTTATGACGTACGTTAGGAATGCTGTGTTGTATTGAATGTTATTCAACTAAGTCGAATAATTATTAATACACACAACATGTGAATACAATACACACATTTATAATTAGAGATGTAAAGTATTGAGATGAGGCAAATATTACGTTACAATAAGAGAAGCCATTATCACTTTACCTTCCTAGCATCCATTCCTTATCGTAGAACTCGGAACCAAAACTGTCGGAGTTCAGTTGTAGACGACCTTTGTAGTTTCAACTGAAAACTATAGAATTGCAAACAACATGTGCAACGTTTTCAATATACATGCATATAAGTCAAGGTGATAGTTTGTAACCGCATTTTGTTCATCACGTTTCGTCAACATATACATGCAGCGTAACAATAAATAAGTAACACCATTATTCTATCAAATGATACAAATCGATAGAAATTGTCCGAACGATAGTTTAGTTCGCAACTAAAGCTACTTTGTTGAATATCTATTCACCTATGTCGCATTTAAAATTGACAATTACTTAAGTTATTAAAACAAAAACGAACATACGGAGGTGCGCGATAATCTGATTAATTATTGAATTGAGTGTGTACAATCTTATTAAAGTTTCACGACTCTTATCAGTTATTTACGGTCGGAGGTACGTCTGACATAGCGAATCCTTAAATCCCGCGCCTCGATCCCTCATTCTACGTTTAATGCAATCGAAATCAGGAATAATAAAATATTACACATTCCGCAAGGATTTGGCGAAAAGAAATATTAAGATATTAATTGACTGATTGCTTTTATGGAAGGGAAATAAATTAGAAAGTATATTCATGTTAATGACTATTTATTTGTGTGTAAAAGACACATCGTTGCGTAAAGATGACATTTGTATTACATTTGACAAAGCCATTTCACGTGTGTGACTATAATATGTATATCCTTATATTTCTGTAAATCATAATTAACAATGTCAATATAGAATTTGTTTCAAATAACGTGTACAATTCAAGTCTAATGTGATCACTACATTGTATCAATTATATTTGTCTATTTGTAATTTGCAAGTAGGTAATTGAAGGAATAAAGTTTAGCAATTTAGTATTTTATAATAACATTGAATTCTGTTTTTGAATTTCCAATTTCCAATTATTTTTTAAACATTTGATTCTGAACATTATGCATAAAAAGTTAGAAGCCGGGAACCATTACAGATTTGCTTCTTATACCGATGAGATGAATCTGTTATAATCAAAGTACTGAAAATACTGGTGGGGCGATTGTGCTCAAATTTTGTGGTCGTAAAAACACTATACACCGTGATGCCAACCAATCACCTTTGTTGAATAAAACAGATGGAATATAAGGAAGGGTGACATGCTGTCAACATAATATATGATTTAGCTTTTGGGGTTTAAAGTAAATGCTGCTTTTTAAAACAAGTCAATGTCGTACGTCCAAATTCATAACTGCGAAACGTTGACAGAACAGATTGTCCATAAAAGAAATCCCTTTAATTCTCATGAAAATGAATGCATTGAAGTTCAAATTCAATTCAAGACCAATATTGTTTGGAAAACCCCTGAAATGCAAATACTAACTTAGACAACAAATGAAGTCTATACAGCATTTTAATAGTTTGGTTCTTGGAAACCGACATATGAAACACTGTGATGGTACATATAATTTTATGAGTGTAATGATATCTGCTTGGAAGATCAAGCCGGCATAAAAATAGTTTAAAATACAAAGGCTTGTATGAGATATTAAGCTATCAACTATGCCCATCTCTGAAGTTCTAAAAATATGTCCTTTAAAACAGAATTTCATTCATTCACAGCTAGATTGTTCACTTTAATACACAGGGGTTTTCCTAGCCACTTTGGGAAAAGGAGTCTGGTCAAATAGGGAATTATTTATCGACAAAGTGGACCGACAAAGTGGACCGAATTGAGATTTTTTATGAACAAATATTGGCACCTCGAGCCTTTATTTTGAATAAACAGCATTTGTTTTAACTTGAATTGACAGTCTGTTTACACAAAAGCATTATTATGTTTAAGTTAACACATTATTTGTTTATTATAATTAATGAAAATAACTATGAACTCGCATGTTTATTTATCCATTTACGTTAAATTACTGAATTACAGTTTAATATCTAAGTTAAGTTTTGCGAAATGATCGTTTTTTATCTAAGTAAATTTGAATGGCATATAAAAATGTGAAGTCCACAACGCTTCTCCGAATGTTACTACATGCATGGCGTAAAATTAGCTGCTGTGAATGTGACAACCACAAAATGAATTTCGTGTGTAAGGAAAAAGTTAAAAAAAGCACGGACGAATTGTCATATAAAAAAACGATATTTCGTCGCTGTATAGACCTTCCACGAGGTCTGCGTGGGACTCGAGTGCTAATGCCATAGCGAAAAGACGTTGCCATGGATGGAACGCGCGCTGTAAGCTGTTTGTGCGCATTAATACTAATACCATTCGATCGAAGCTATTTTGTTTGCGAATGCAGAATCTGGATGCGTAGTTTGGACTTTGGACGTAACGGACTTTATTCTAAAACTGATTCACGAAATACGTATATGATGTTAACAAATGGGCGAATTGCAAAAGGCAATCGCCCCAAAAACAAAGATTTCGCTATACTCCAAGCTCAAAAACTGTAAACAGATTATGCATTATGATTCGGATGTTCAATCTCGGCTAAATTTCTAAATTATCATCTATACATTGTGGACATTTTTCTTTGACACTTTGATCAAAATATGGCAGGCAGTTAAAGAGAAGTTAAGTAAAACAAAAAATCTGTATTGAAACAAAGAGCCATAATTCTGCCAAACTGGTGACAGACAAAATTCTTCGTGTAAGTGTTATTTTATCTGTCTTTAAGATTACATTTTCGATTTTGTGTCCTCTATCTGTGATAAATTAAACACTTATTCGAACACACAATACGTCCATCGTCTCTCTTGTTACGACAATGGTAAATTATAGAAATAATGAAACTTGGTTTACTTTAACAGGATATTCAGGCTGTTGCCATGATTGTTAATAGCAACTAAGGAAAAAGTTTGTATTCTATAAACCGAAATGGGTCTGAAGGCCCGTCGGTGCCGATTTGAAGTCAGTTTCCGACAACCAACAACATGAAGATGAATGTCTGGTTTCTCTTAAGATAATTGAAGGCTTAATGTAACCCTGGTCAACAGCTTTCTAAGAAAAAGTATAAAGACGTATACAAAACGTAGAATTTCATGCGAGAGAATATATAAGTATATAAACGTATATTGACGAACTTATGACAGATAAAAATTATTAACTTTGCTGAGATGTACATATTTCATATGTAATATTACGCAAATATTTCCACTTCAGGAAATTACAAGTTTAAATAATTTTTGGGGCAATTGCCTTCTGCAATTCGCACCATAGGATCCGAAACATAATATACATAAAAACTGAAGAATAAAGTCCGTTGCTGCAATTAACCTAATTTTGCCTCCAGATTCTGCATTCGCAAACAAAATAGTTCCGGTCGCATGGTATTAGTATTCATGAGCAACAAAAACACTGTGAAGAAGAACATCGGTATTTTCCGTTGCAAAAATTGACCAATCAGAAGATATCAAAGATATCGGAAATTGTTTGATTTTTTTTTAATAATAAATATTGCGGAGACGAATGTGTCCGCCCGGCTTGCGCAGTTGGTAGAGCACGAGACTATTAAACTCGGGGTCATGGGTTCGAGAACCTCGTTGGGTGACACTTTTTTCCATATTATTGAATGGATTTACTTAATTTTTGGACAGAACACCAGTTTGACAAGACCTTTCTGTTGATTTTTTACCTTGACCCCTGGTTGACATTGACCTTTAGTATCCTATTGCTCGCTAACTTACATTTGCCGCATCTTACTTGATACTGAATGGATTTAATTTATACTTGACACACACGGAGGCTCGTGTACTTAGGCAAGAACGATCCAGAAACCTTACTGTACTTATTATAAATTACTGCAATGCTTGTCTTTATCAAATCTATGTCAAGTTTGGAACTGGATAAGTGTACTATATCTTCGCAGTTTAGCTATCAATTTGCAAATACGACAATGACTTGTTTTAAAAANGAGGACATATATCATCTGGGGGCAGTGGTGACGGACTAATGGGATTTTCACACTTATTTGATACGTTCATATTTAATCTGCGGGCCTAATGCCATCTGGATGCTTGGTGTGGCTCTCTGGTCAGTCTGTTTCGTGGATTCATTTAATAAACGGCGTCAGGCCGCCGCAAGGGGAAATGGTCATCCTCTCGTCGTGTGGAGCGCGCACCGTATGCGGCAGGACATGGTTTGATTCGCTTAAGTGTCCGAAGACACACAAACACATTTAACTACGAAGTTCTTCCCGAGCAACAAAGAATTCAGCCTCGCTCTGGAAAACCGGGGCTTAATAATACTTAATTTGTGACTTAAGATTAGCCTGTGCAGTCCAAAAACGCCTAAACTAGATTGTCGCTAAGAAGAGACTTCTTTTACACAAATAATACCATAAAAGCGGAACTGCACAGGCTAATCTGGGACAACACTTTAGGCATATGCATTAAGCACCGTTTTCACTGAGCGATTCTCAATTATTTTCATATTTTAACCAGCTTCC
>VMBQ01009474.1:0-26637 GCA_007657795.1 Dreissena rostriformis
ATTGGCCTTGGACAGTAGATGACCTCTATTGAAATTGAGGTCAAAGGTCAAGGTCACTGTCAAATAAGTGTGAAAATCAATGCCCTGTTATGGGGGCATATGACTCCGACCGCGGAACTCTTGTTAGTCTAATCTTCATGACACTTAGTCAGAACATGTATCCCAATAATATCTTGGACGAGTTCGAAAATGGTTCCGGTTAGATGTCTGACAGGGCTCGAGAAATCCACTCGCCCGCTCGTAATTACTTGTAGAAATCGGCTCCGGACGAGTGAATATTCCAGCAGTGCTCGTGCTGCAGGGCGAGTGGCATTTCTGGCCGAAAAAGATTAAAAATTCAAGTTTTAACACATCTTAACCAAACAAAACAACGCTTAATCGGCGATTACAAATTAAGCGGTAGTTGATTATTGCACACTGCGCTACAATTAGTCCTGTTCCTGTTACGAGCAGATACCAGTATGTTCCGTGAATGTATCCTAGTACGGTATACGGTCTTGTAATACTGCTAAAAAAATCTAAATTCTTCACATCTTTAGATTTAAAGAGTGGCTATTGGAAGTTTTAATGGGTGAAAATCACAAAGAGAAAACTGAATTTTGTACACACAGAGGTTTGTTTGAGTTTAACAAAATGCCTTTCGGACTCTCCAATGCTACTATAGTGTAATCATAATGATTGTGACCATGAGGACAAAATGAAAAACAAACAAGTTAAAAGTGTGTTAAAACAGTTTACTAACTTTATTGCAGTTCATGATTTAACAGTTCTATATGATAACCAATAGAAAATCACAATAAAACATTTTAGTTACTGATTTATTGCATTGTTTTTAAATAAATTGCAGGGCAAGTACATATTTCAGAACGGCAAGTGAAAATTCTAAGCTACTCGCTCTGCAGGGCAAGTTGCTGAAAAAAAATTGTCGACCTTTCCCAATCTCCATGTCTACCATTCCAAACGATCCTAGGTGCCGTTCCCAATCGCCAGTGCGTTTTTTTTCGCTGGAAATATCTTTTAAAATCGTCGAGCCTTTAATTTTCGGTTCTTTATTTTCGCCGGAAATCATCGTGTAGAAAGTAAACAAAACTTCTCAAAGGGGCGCAACTCTAACCGTCTTGTACAGTGAATTTTTTTTACCTGCGAGTCTCGCGTCCTGGACTCACAAAAACCTCTAGGGTTGCAAAGTTTCGAATAATGTGAGTCCAAAAAATGCAGTGAAATTTCTTTAAAAAAATGAGTTTAATATTTGTACTCTTTCTTTCAATTTGGGGACTCATAGATTTGCAAGTTATCGAGTCCCAGGACTAAGAAGAGACAATTTGTAAAAATATCACTGCGTGTAAAATGTGACTGGTTTACATAATCGCGACGATTGATCGATTTTTACCGTGAAAGAACTCCATCGTAAAGACCAGTCTTCCTTACATAAATAAACTTTCTCAATACTACTTTTTATCATCAACTTCAGCAAAACAAATCTTAATTGGACATCATCATGAGTCATAACGCCAAATACTACCGGAAACGATTAAATACAGAATACAAGACTACCGGGCGCTCGCACTGTAAACGATTTCTTTTGGCATACATGTAGCTCCTCGACGACAGGGCCGAACAAACCATCGACCTTTTAAATCGTTAATTGATATCACTGAAAATGTTCACACACAAAATGACTGTCCAGGGCTTGTTAGACTTTTAAGGGCTTTAACAAAATTAAATATATTATTGTTAATGCAACCTCGGTGATTATGCCTATCACTAGAAGATAAAAAAAATCATTGACAGGCACATTTCTACTGAAGTGGCAATAACAAAATTTTCACATGACATGATTTGATTGTCAAAATATCCTCACTAGTAGTTTTTATGCCCCCGAAGGGTGGCATATAGTTTTTGAACTGTCCATTCGTCAGTCTGTCCGTCCGTCCGAAATCTTTAACATTGGTCATAACTCTTGCAATAATGAAGATAGCAACTTGATATTTGGACAACCGGGGCTCCACCGGCAAACTATTAAAATGTTTAATACCTCCGGCATGAACCGGGAGTCATCGGGACGTACCGGGAACGTCCGGGATGAATCGGGGACAACCGGGGCTCCACCGGGAACTTCCGGGATGAACCGGGGACAACCGGGGCTCCACCGGTGCTCCACCGGGAACGTCCGGGATGAACCAGGGACAACCGGGGCTCCACCGGCAAACTACTAAAATGTTTAATACCTCCGGGATGAACCGGGAGTCACCGGGGCTCTGCCGGGACGCAACCGGGGCTTCACCAGGACGCTACCGGCTACGACCGGGACTCGACCGGGGCACTACCGGCTACGACCGGGACTCACCGAGGCGTCACCGGAATAAACCTAGCTTTACCGGGGCTGGCCGGGACTTTGCCGGGATGTTAACCGGGGCAGCAACGGGAATATGTGACCGCGCTAAAAAATAACCATCGATCATCCCGGTAGTCGCCGGTCGACCGGTTCTATCAAACCGTGATGAACCGGGGCTTCACCGGCAATAGTGAGACTTGGGCTTTAATGTTACACATTGCTATCTTAAAACCTATCAAACAACAATAAATTCAGTTTGTTACAGAACAATTATTAAAGCTTTGTGGTAACCATGGTTACCATTTAAAAAATCCTGCAGTTATTTTAAGTCGCTTTTGTAGAATGGAATATAAATTTAAAGAAAAAATGCATAATAAAATGAGTATACATTTAAACATATTCCATTAATATGAGTCAGGTCTTGCTTACTATTAAATCTATAATGGTAATAGCATATTGTCATAGTCTGCTCATGATTTAAAAATGTTACATCAACTAGCTGTAAAATGAGGCTTACGGCATATGTCTCCGACCGCGGAACTCTTGTTACTTTCGTTTTCAGTTTAAAATAAATTGTTTTTGTACTTATTTTGGACATTTAACTATACCAAGTTAAGTTGATTAAAAGAATGACACTTTTTCGAAAGCAAGTTAAAGCCAAATATTAGTATTAGCATCAAGCTTAAATTGGTATCAACATGTGTTGAGGTATTGTTTGTGGCTATAAATCAGCCATGGCAAACTTTGTTAACAGAGGAATTATAAATCAGCTCATTAAAATTAAAAGGTCAAAATCAAGTATGTAAATATCTTCAACGACCGGTCTGTGCCGACTTTAATATAACTTAAATACGATAAACGGTACAATCACAGAAAACATTAGGCAATTTAAACAAAATTTTAGCGCTAGTTTAGTGACGTCATTTTAGATGAGTTTTCTAATAATGAGGCTTGCCGAATTAGCACCAAAAATTATCAACACGCCACACATCGTCTTATCGGGAATCCACGCAAAATTTTCCGTATGCAACATAGCGGTGATACGGATAATACACCGAGTGGTAAGGATTGCAAAAGTGTCACATATTATTCAAGAGCATACCATGTCGTCGAACAACAGCAAGAATTATGCGAAATAGATCAGAAAGCGCGATGCTCTGGGTTGTTCCAAATAAACATATTTAATTCCTAAACAAACTGCTGACAATTCTTCGTTTCGACATCACAGCAGCCTGATCCGTCCCATGGTCATGATGAGATTATTTTTTATGCCAGCTTATCCTACCCCACCTCAATATTTGTTGATAAAACTTTCCCAATTTGGTCCATTTTGTTGATAAAAAATCCTTAAATTTGCAATTTTATCGATTAAAAATTCCTAATTTGATCAGACTCCTTTTCCCAAAATAGCTAGGAGAACACCCTGACATTGTACATTCAACTAACGCTGCATCTTTCCCTTATACAGACGTGATAAATAATGAAAGTATCACGATATCAAAACGGATTCAACATGCATTATACACTAAAGGGCAAACGCCTATTCAAATTTAAATTAAAAAAAACAACAGGGAAATTCTCTTTTATTAAATGAAACAATTCAACAACCACAAGCAACTACTGCCAATTATCAATTAACCACCACGAACCTAAACTGTCACATACACACTCTGGGGCTGACCTCGCAAAACCGGGACAATCCGGCATGTATTCAATTATTGTTTATGAGAGGCCTTATTCAAATGCAAGTTGGTCCCCCTCCCCATAAAAAAAGTCTTATCTAAAACCCTACACAAGAGTCCAATTTGTCATTTTTTTAACTTGCTACTTGTTACAACATGGAGAGTTTTTAGTCACTATTGTGACAAGGTCTAGTTTAGTCTGAACTTTTAAAATAGCAGATGATGGAATATTTAGTATACAATATTGTTTTTCATACATAAAATATTAAAAAGCCTAATATACCAAGATTTAAAAAAAATCTTTATGTATAGCCCTGGCTAAGAGTCCAATTTGTGATTGTTATAATTTGCTACCTGTAACAACATCGAGAGATTATAGTCACTTTCGTGACAAGGTCTAGTTTAGTCTGAACTTTTAAAATAGCAGGTGATAGATTATTTAGTATACAATATTGTTTTTCATACATAAAATTAAAAAAATACATATCAAGATTAGTTTTTTAAGACCACTGTAGGTAATGATTCTAAATGTCAATCGATTGGCACTATTTGTACACACTTAAAAGTGTTGTGACCATATCTGTCTCAGGGATCTGAATATGAATGAACATGTTTATCTGTAAATTATTTCCAGAGTGGCACGTACACGGAAAATTCCTCTTCTGGCGGCCTCCAAAAAGTTCCAAAAAAAAGAAAACGAAAAACACTTTATCCGCTAGGCTAAGTTTGGATACCTTAAATTCAAACCGAAAACTTGATGACTAACTCTGTTTATGTCAAAATCGAGACTGATGAATGGTAATTACAGCTGCTGATTTTTATTCTACGTGTGCCAAATCAGAACAGGTTCCACAGGAAAAGATACATCCAGATTGCAACACACCAGATTGCTTCAATTTAGTAAATGAACAAACAGGATGTTTACAGATGGATCAAGATTACACCAAACAAGATGACCTCACCTCCGAATGTGTGAAATCAGAACAAACGGAGTGTGAAGTTATGCATCAAGATGCCACCACATGATGATGACTTCGAAGAGATATTCATGGAAAGAGACAAAAGAAAAAGCGAGAGCTATCCTTCAACCCATCTGGCACCAAAGAATGGTTCGTCCAGAGGTGTAGTCCATCCCAGTGGTGCTTCAGTAAGAGGTATTGTAGATTTATTTGTTTTCGTTGACATCATATTTCGTAGATTTACAAAATGTGATTTGTTGTTTTGAGCCTATATACATGTTGTTGTTTTTTTTTTGGAATGTCTAATATAAGACTAGACTTGAATATTCGTTGGACATTTGATTTCATGGTTGAGAGAACCCATAACAATTTACAAAAAATAAGTGTCCGACGAATAATACTTTATTTCACAGTATGTTGTGTAAGTGTTTCAAATATGTATGCTCAACGCACTTGATACATGTACCAAAAATCCGGTATTGGAAAAAAAAGTCATTTTTTTTTTTTTTTTTGGCTTAAAAAGAAGGTGTCGGAAAACTTACTTAGTAAATGCGGTAGTTAAATTTTAATTATATGTTTGCAGAGAATGCGGTGAGTGTCCCCCTTTTTATGAAACCAGCTAAGATGAAATTAAACGAAAAGTGTGACCAACTGAAGAAAGTTAAGGTACATATAAGTTATTGGTATTTAGTTTTTCTTTTTTTTTGCAATCACAGATATGGAGGTATTTAGAATTACACTGGTCCATAGGTACGTGTATCTGTCCGGAAGCTTGTGTTTCCAACCTATCTTTACCTACTGGGTGGATCTTGCTCAAACTTTCGCAGTTTAATGATCTTCATGTACAGTAAGGAATATTGGCTGCATCAAGTTTTTTTTGGCAGAATTATGGTCCTTGGTCTGTCTTTTCGCCGAAAAAAATATAATCCCAAAATTTTGTGTTTCTAAGTCTTAAGCTGCTTGTCAAACTTCCACTGCTGGATAAACCTTACTGTATAGACGATGGTTGAGAATAACATTTTTGGTGTGACTAATATTTGCGTAATAAATGCCCTTTGTCTATTTTTAATGCACGCACTTAATGAGGGGAGTATTGGGGGGGGGCATATAGATTCGCCCTNCCTTGACAGTCCTAGAATGTGCACTTGTCAAACTCCATATTTTGGTTCGGATTTTTGTTTACAGAACATGAGTGACGACTCATATTTTCAACCGTAACTCAAAAATTATTGCTGCAAGAGAGCTGAAACTTTACATACATACTAACCACCATGTGAACTTGGGCACCTTTATATTTTGGTTCACAGGTTTTCTATACAACTTCGGTTGTGACCTCTTTTTATGCCCCAGTAGGGGAATATTACAGTCGCTCTTTCCATCAGACTGGCATTCTGTTTTCGAACTTTTTTCCTATACGCTTCTCCAAAATTGACCTGATTTTGGTTTGTTAGTCTTTCTACATGACGCACTGATCAAGTTTGAGTTTTGTTTGGGTCCACTGATGTTTGGTTAAGTAATAGGCCTTGGGCGTATTTTTTTCTATAGAAAAGCAGTTTCCCGGATTGTTTTCCTAAATGCCTGCATATATAAGACTTAATTTTGGTAAGTGCATGACTTTCATATCAAGTTGTGTTTCGTTCCCGTCCATTGATTTTTGGCGAAGTTACTTGCATTGGACTCAGAACTGTTCTCTAGAATAACCGTTTTCAGGGCTTTTTACTAAGCCTATGCAGATATTGACCCGATTTGTGGTGTGTGAGTCTACCAACATGACTTACAGATCAAGTTTAAGATTGGTTCCGTCCATTGATTTTTTATTAAGTTACAGGCCTTGGACTTAGGAATTTTCTTAAAATAAAACTTGTTCTGCCTTTTTCTGAAATGCTTTTAGATACTGACCATATTTTTGGTGCGTGAGTCTACCTACATGACACAGAACCAGTTCGAGTTTTGTTTCGATTCATCAATTTTTGACGAAGTTACAGGCCTTGGACAATTTTGTCTTGGTTTCTTTCTAATTTAAATATTTTTATTGTTTTGTACAAAAAATCAACACTAATGTTTGAACCGACAAATATGTGTATGCCCGCCCTTCGAAGAATGCGGTATATAGCATTCACTCTGTGCTTTTTATTATCCCCCGCCATAGGCGGAGGGATATTGTTTTGGCGTTGTCCGTCCGTCCTTCAGTCCGTCCGGCACTTTTGTGTCCGGAGCAATATCTTGGAAGTGCTTTGGCGGATTTCATTGAAACTTAGTATGAGTATATATATGGATAAGAGGATGATGCATGTCAAATAACATTGTACACCATCTGTTAATAACGGAGTTATGGCCCTTTGTATCATGAAAAAAGGCTTTTTACTATAGGCACTGTTGTGTCCGGAGCCATATCTTGGAAGTGCTTTGGCGGATTTCATTGAAACTTGGTATGAGTATATATATGGATAAGAGGATGATGCACGCCAAATGGCATTGTACATCATCGGTTAAAAACGGAGTTATGGCCCTNTAAAAAAAATGACAAAAGGCACAACCCTTCACTTATACCTTTTATTTGGCGGGGGATATCAATTCAACGAATTTGCTTGTTTTATTACTTAAGATAACAAACATGTCAAAATCTCAACATTTTTAATAATTAACAAGGACATGGCTAATGCTGGTATTTTATTTTGCTTTATACACTTTAACAATCAATCTCTTCCTTTTTATGCCCCCGGTAGCGTGGCATATAGCAGTTGAACTGTCAGTCCGTCTGTCTGTGCGTCCGTCCGAAAACTTTAGCATTGGCCATAACTTTTGCAATATTGAAGATAGCAACTTGATATTTTGCATGCATGTGTATCTCATGGAGCTGCTCATTTTGAGTGGTGCAAGGTCAAGGTCATCCTTCAAGGTAAAAGGTAAAACAAAGTCCAAGGGAAGTAACAAGCTTTAAATGGAGATAAATTATATACCTGCCAAATGATATATAGAACTTTTATTTCAAAGCGGCGCAGTGGGGGCATTGTGTTTCTGACAAAAACATCTCTTGTTTAAGGTAGATTTTGTTTGTCAATAAGAATTTCATAGCTGTTGCATGTGATGCATGTGTTTGTTTTAATAAAAAAATAATTATTGTCAGAATATACGGTGTTAAATGTAATCAATATTCTTTGTCTTAAACTCTATTGCAGAGGATGAAAGAAGCGAAGACCCCAGAAAAAGACAAAACTGAGTACAGTCTTCAAGAGAGGAACCTAGCCAGCTTTATGAACATTGAACTTCCAGTTAATGACCATTTTCTCTGTAAGCCCTGGAACAAAACATCAATTACCTTGCACAAGAAAGTCTCACTTAAGACCAACAAACATAATTCATTATTAATAACTTTTAGCTCCCTTAGAATTTAGTTTACAAGTTAAGCTATAGTGGAAATATCGACGTAATGTGTTGTGGCTGGTCAACATTTGGCTTGTAACCACTCTACAGCCAGCAGTTAAATTAATATGGATGAAACGTTGTCAGTATCAATCTCTTGCACGACGGTTACATTGCATTATGTATGTGAGAGCAACGAACGACAACTCTGCATGGAGATTGTATGTTTATATTCAAAGTATTGAAACCAAGTAAGAACCAGGGTCAAGTAGGTTAAAAACAAGTCTAATTGGTTAAATCCTCGAACATCTGTTTTAATACTCTAGAAGGCACATTTTGATCGCACTGTCCGTCTGTCCGTCCGTCTGTCTGTCCTTCTGAAATTCCGTCAAACTTTGCGTTTAGGTTTCGAAAAAGGGCCATAACTTTTGTAATATTGATCATAGCAACTTGATATTTGGCATGCACGTGTATCTCATGGAGCTGCACATTTTGAGTGGTGAAAGGTCAAGGTCATCCTTCAAGGTCAAAGTTTAAAACAAATCAAAGCGGCGCAGTAGCGGCATTGTGTTTCTGACAAACACATCTCTTGTTTTCTAAATTATCAGTTTTATAATATTCCAAATAAATATAAGTGGGATCTTTAAATCTGATGTTCCAGCAACTGATATTACTCTTTGACTTAGTTTGAAAATTTTGCCTTGTGTTTATTTTGCTCTCTTAGACTGTGTAGAATGCAACAAGGGGTTCGAAGAGGACTGCCCTGTCCATGGACCCTTCAACTACGTACAGGACAAAGAGGTGAAGCTATGGTCATTTTAAAAACATAAACTACATGTTGTAGAAAACATAATGGAAAAACAAACATTTAAATATGGGCATATGAGATTGTTACTTGAAAAGTGTATTACCGGTAATGAATGTAAGAAATGTTCATTGTTTTAATATTTTTGTCAATAAAGTCAAGAAATGTCTAAAATATGCCCTTATTATTCTAATACAAGAGAGTGTTTCCAACTTTCCAGTACATTCTCATATACTGTACCTAAATATAAACTGCCGGTGCCAGAAGGGGACCTTCTTAAAGCTGAGCATACCTTGCCAGATTGCCTTGAAATCAAAACGTCCAAATTAGCTGGAGCTGGTCTTGGAGTGTTTTCTAAGGAGGGACTTGAATCCAGGATCATGTTCGGGCCGTATGGGGGCGATATCATCACTGACAACAACAAGTCAGGATATTGCTGGAAGGTTCAGGTACAGTGATACTTAATGCTTGATGCATTTATGCTTATTATTAGATTGAAATGCAAAGGTAATTTAATAAAGTATAAATGGTTGAAAATAAAGTGCTGCTTTTTTAACAAATGCATTGTCTATCTAGCAATCTATAGAGGGGATTTAATGTTAATTATGCCGCCAAAAAAAGGGTGGTTTTAAGCCTGGTACTTTTTCGTCTGTCTCTCAGCATGTCTGTTCACCCCAAAGCTTGTAATTTCAAATACTATTTAACTACATGGTGGATCTCGCGAAAACTGTTAAATGACTTTAATGTGTAGATGATTAAAAAAAGGGGGGGAATTGGGACTTCCAGTAGTATTGGCAGGATTATGGTCCTTTGTCTGTTTTTCAAATCCGGACGCATGTGATTTCAATTCCTCTTTAACTATTTGACGAATCTTCCTCTTGGCAAAAATATGGCATTTGTCTATTTTACCACTATAAAATATATAGTCACAACGTTTTATGTTTTCATCGTTTCTTTAGCTACTTGGTTGACTTAGTTAAAGTTGTCATAGTTGAGTTATATTTATTTTCTGGCGATAATTGTTATAAAAGGAATTGTTTTGGCAAAGTTAGGGCTCTTTGTCTGGTTGTCAACTATAAAATATATAGTCCCAAACTTAAGTTTTAAATGCCTCTAAGTGATTGGCAGATTTTGCTCAGACCTTAAGAGCTAATTTTCCTTAGTGTGTAGATGATTGTTAAGATAGTAATTTCAACTGCAACAGTTTTGGATTATCGCCTTTTTACTGCTTTACAGCTGTACAATTAATTATCGATTTGTCTGTGTCCAAACATATGTTTTTTGAGGCATAAGTTTCTGTGACACATTTCTAGTTTATATACCTATCATTTGTTCTATGTAATCAAGCTGGCATGAATAGAGTTCACACATCGTGTGAAACTGATTCAGTCTTTATTATGCTCCCCTTCGAAGAACAGGGGGTATATTGTTTTGCTGGATGAAGGTCGGTCTGTGTGTCTGTCGATAGACCAGTTCGTTTCCGATCAATAACTTGTGAACGGATTGACTGATTGGCTTGATACTTCACATGAGCAATGGCCTTGAACAATGTATGAACCCTATTGAAATTGGGGTCACTAGGTAAAAGGTCAAGGTCACTGTCACAATAATTGTAAAAATCGTTACCGATAAATAACTCGTCAACCAATTGACCGATTGACTTGATACTTAACACCTGCATTGGCCTTGGACAGTTGATGACCCCTATTTTAGTTGTGGTCACTAGGTCAAAGGTCAAGGTCACCGTCACAATGAGGGTGAAAATCAAGGCCTTGTTTGGGGGGGGGCATCATATGTCTCTGACCGCGGAACTCTTGTTGACTTATGGTTTGCACTCTGTCAGTCAGTCAGTCAGTCAGTTTGTCACACTTTTCTGGATTATGCAATAAATTTAAAAGTTCTTTATAGTTTTTCATGAAACTTTAAACATGGATAGATGGCAATATGGACATTATGCACGTCATTTCATTTTGTTCCTACGTTAAAACTTCTGGTTGCTATGACAACAAATATTATTTTTTTAAATCTGACAATGGTGGAGCCGGTAGGGGACATATATTGCTTGGCAATAGTCTTGTTTAAAATGAGTATGCAATTCAAGGATGTAGTAAAGAACGGTTTGTTTGTGCTGTAGAGAATATTTATGATCATTGCCCCTGTTTAGTTTATAAATACATTCTTTGGTATTCTAGTCTAACAATGGAATGTTGCTTTTCATAACAAGTATATTAGGTATCATGTTTTCTTGTGTATCAATCTTGTTATGCCCCCTTCGAGGAAGAGGGATATATTGTTTTGCTGGATGTCGGTCGGTCTGTCGGTAGACTAGTTTGTTTCCGATCAATGACTTTTGAACGGATCGACCGATTGGCTTGATACTTCACAAGTGCATTGACCTTAGACAGTAGATGACACCTATTGAAATTGGGGTCATTAGGTTAAGGTCACTATCACAATAAGTGTGAAAATCGTTTCTGATCAATAATTTGTCAACGAATTGACCGATTGGCTTGATACTTCATATGTGCATTAGCCTTGGACAGTAGATGACTCTTATTGTAATTGGGGTCACTAGGTCAAAGGTTAAGGTCACTATTACAATAAGGGTGATAATCGTTTCCGATCAATAACTCTTCAACCAATTTACCGATTGACTTGATACTTCACATGTGCATTTGCAGTGGGCAGTATCGTATCGAAATTGGGGTCACTAGGTCAAAGGTCAAGGTCACTGTCACAGTAAGTGTGAAAATCAACGCGCTGTTTCGGGGTTTATGTCTCCAACCGCGAAACTCGTGTGTAACTGTTGGTTTTTTATGGTAAGATTCTATGCAATTCAGACCTTAAAGGATGGCAAAGAGAGCAGCTTTGTGGATGCCCAGAACAAGACCACCTCTAACTGGATGAGATACGTGAACTGTGCAATGACGGAGGCGGATCGAAACCTTGTAGCATTGCAGTACAAAGGAGGCATCTATTACTGCACATTGAAACCAGTTTCACCAGGTATATAGGCATGTTATATGACTTAAGATATGATAATGCAATGTGGTTCTGTCCGATAAGAATAGTCTCAGCTTGGCAGTATGGGTTAAATTACCTGTATAAGCCCGTGTGAGTTTGCTTGATTATCCCCATACAGGAAAGGTGTGTTTTTTCTCCGAGTACGCTGATTTTTCCAACAGCACAAGGCAACACCAATATTAAATACCTTAGGGTTTAAAATAAAAAGTTGGACATTGAAACTTAATTAAAACTTCTTCTTAAGTCTGAGTGCTGACTGAGACACACCCCAGGTCCTTGCAAACTGCAGCCTCAGGCTTAGAAAGACCTTATAAACGCCAATATAAACACAACACTGAATGTCAGGTACATCCCAATAATAGAAAAACCCGCTTCTCACTATGTGTTGTTGGGTATGAGGCCATGTCGTAGTAATTGTGAACACAAGTTACAAATAGCAAGAAAAAATCATAAATAACCAACACTGTTAGCTTGACTTAAAACCTGCCTCAGTCTTAGAATCAAAACTTAAATATGTTTAGATAATACAGAATTACTAATAATTTTATGATATAAAAGTAACAGATATGCACATTTTTCGGAAATAAATGTTGGGTTTAAGTCACATTTGTGACAAAGCTTTTCTTTTAAAACGATACACATTTGCACATGTTTTAAACTTGTTTATGTTTCTATTGCTACAGTTGAGGAACTGATGGTCTGGTACGGAATGGAATTTGCCAGAGAACTTGCCCTTATCAGAGACAAGAACTTTCGCAGTAATTCCGGTAAAAACAGTAGTCACTTGGAGAAAAAACACATGAGGATACATACTGGAGAGAGACCGGTCAAATGTGAGGTGTGTGGCTATTTATGAAAACATAGTAGTCACTTGAAGGCACACACGAGGAAACATACAGGAGAAATATCGTACAAGTGTGGGGTGTGTGGTTATGCGTGTAAATGTAGTTTTGACTTGAAGAAACACATGAGGATACATACAGATGAGAAGCTGTACAAGTGTGGGGAGTGTGGTTATGCACGTAACCAGAGTGGTACCTTGAAGACACACATGAGGATACATACAGGAGAGAGACCGTACAAGTGTGTGGTGTGTGGTTATGCGTGTAAACGTAGTGAACACTTGAAGACACACATGAGGATACATACAGGACAGAGACCATATTTAGTGTAAGGTGTGTGAATATTCATGTAATTTAAATGCTAACTTAAAGAAACACATGAGGATACATACAGGAGAAAGACTGTACAAGTGTGAGGTGTGTGGTTTTGCATGTAAGCAGAGAGGGACCTTGAACACACACATGAGGATACATACAGGAGAGAGACCGTACAAGTGTGAGGTGTGTGATTATGCATGTAGCTTAGGTGGTTACTTGAAGACACACATGACAAAACATACAGAAGAGAAACTGTTTAAGGTTGAGGAGTGTGCTTATGCATGTAGCAGGAGTTGTGACTTGAATAGACACATGAGGACACATACAGATGAGAAGCTGTACCAGTGTTGGGAGTGTGGTTATGCATGTAACTGGAGTGGTCACTTGAAGAGACACATGAGGATACATACAGGAGAGAGTCCGTACAAGTGTTAGGTGTGTGAATATTCATGTAATTCAAATGCTTACTTAAAGAAACACATGAAGATACATACAGGAGAAAGACTGTACAAGTGTGAGGTGTGTGGTTTTGCATGTAAGCAGAGTGGTACCTTGAAGACACACACGAGGATACATACAAGAGATAGACCGTACAAGTGTGAGGTGACCGTGTGTGATCATGCATGTAGCTCAGGTGGTAACGTTAAGACACACATGAGAAACCATACAGAAGAAAAACTGTTTAAGTGTGAAGAGTGTGCTTATGCATGTAGCAGGAGTTGTGACTTGAATAGACACATGATGACACATACAGATGAGAAGCTGTACAAGTGTGGGGAGTGTGATTATGAATGTATCCAGAGTGGTGACTTGAAGAGACACATGAGGATACATACAGGAGAGAGACCGTACAAGTGTGAGGCGTGTGATTATGCATGTAACGATAGTGGTCACTTGAAGACACACATGAGGATACATTCAGAAAAAAAGACCGTACATGTGTGGGGAGTGTGGTTATGCGTGTAACGAGAGTGGTAGCTTGAAGAAACACATGCGGATACATACAGGAGACAGACTTTAAAAAGTGTAAGATGCGTGGTTATCCATTAAACCAGAGTGGTCCCTTGAACACTTGAAGAAGCACATGATTATATAAGGATATAAGCGAAGAAATAGCTTTAATATGAACATATTAAATATCTATGAAACCACAAGTGACAGGGCTTTAATATTTGGTGCAAACCAGTCGAGAGTCCCTGTGACGCACGTTTTTAGCTCACCTGAGCACAACGTGCTCATGGTGAGCTTTTGTGATCACCTTTTGTGCGTCGTGCGGCGTCAACATTTACCTTGTTAACACTGTAGAGGCAACATATATTGTCCAATCTTCATGAAACTTAGGCAGAACATGTGTCCTGATAATATCTTGGACGAGTTTGAAAATGGTTCCGGTTGTTTGGAAAACATGGCCGCCAGGGGGCGGGGCAGTTTTCCTTATATGGCTTTAGTTAAACCTTGTTAACACTCTAGAAGTCACATTTATTGTCCAATCTTCATGAAACTTAGTCAGAACGTTTGTTTTAATGATATCTTGGATGAGTTCGAAAATGGTTGTAATGAGGTTGTTGGTGCACAATTATTATTAGGATGACGATGATGATGATGATGATGATGATGATGATGATGATGATGATGATGATGATGATGATGATGATGATGATGATGATGATGATGGTGATGATAATACTGGTAATGGATTCAGAAACATTATCAACAACCCAAATATCTCATTATAATAATTGCATTACTCAAATTAGTTATTCACTTTTTCCATTAATTCAGATTGTTATCTTTATTTTTGCAGAAATTCAACATAGTGATAAAACCAGTAAAACAACAACATCTGAATCTTATTTGACCTTTCATTCCCTTATCCTACTCTCTATAAAACTCATTATACCCCATAACCATTGGTAATGGGGGCTGTATAGGAGTCACTTTGTCGGTCGGTCTGTCCCGAAAGTTTGTCCGGACCATAACTATGTCATTTATCGTTAGATTTTATAATGACTTGGTATATTTGTTCACCATCATGGGGCGGTGGGTCTTGCGAAAGAAGTACGTCGATATTTCCAAGGTCAAGGCCACACTTGGAGTTCAAAGATCAAAATGCCCATAAATGAGCTTGTCCGGGCCATAACTTTGTCATTTATTGTGAGACTTTGAAATCATTTGGCACATGTGTTCACCATCATTGGACGGTGTGCCATGCGAAAGAAGTACGTCGATATCTCCAAGGGCAAGGTCACACTTTGAGTTCATAGGTCAAAAATGGCAAACAATGAGCTTGTCCGGGCCATAATTATGTCGTTCATTGTGAGATTTTAAAATCATTTGGCACATGTGTTCACAATCATTGGACAGTGTGTCATGCGAAAGAATTACGTCGATATCTGCAACGTCAAGGTCACTCTTTGAGTTCAAAGGTTAACAATGGCCATAAATGATCTTGTCCGAGCCATAACTATGTCATTCATTTTGAGATTTTAAAATTAATCGGTACATTTGTTCACATCAATTGGACGGTGTATCATGCGAACGCATTGCGTCGATATCTCCAAGGTCAAGGTCACACTTTGAGTTCAAAGGTCAAAAATGGCCATAAATGATCTTGTCCAGGCCATAACTATGTCATTCATTGTGAGATTTCAAAATGACTCGGTACATTTGTTCACAATCATTGGACGGCGTGCCATGCGAAAGAATAACGTCGATATCTCCAAGGCTCCAAGGGCAATGTCACACTTGGAGTTCAAAAGTCAAAAACGACCATAAATGAGCTTGTCCGGGCCATAACTATGTCATTCATTGTGAGATTTTAAAATGACTCTGTACATTAATTTTGATCACAGTCATTGGACGGCGTGTTATGCGAAAGAATTCAAGAGTTCAAAGGTCAAAATGGCCATAAATGATAATGGCATAATACTTCTTGAAAATCGCCATAATTAGCTTCTCTTGTTTTGTGAAGATAGCATGCAAAATGTTCTGTGTCAATGCAGCATGTGGGGGTATACGTCATGTCTGTGACAAAGCTCTAGTTTATCCCTGTGCTTGCATTGTTGCAATGTAATAGTGTCGATTGATGCCTTCTTAAATAGGCATGTGATGATTGTGTTACGACTTAGCTCCCTAGAAATTGGCCACAATTAACTGGGCACTCACATCAAAGACCTTTGTCTTGATGTTAGATGGACACCCTTGATAAGACTGCTTATACAGTTTGCAGTCAGTCAGAAGTGTGTGTGTGATTATCAAAGATTTTTAATTTTAACATGTTTTATTGTTGTTTCAATTGGAAATATCATTGCAAGGCGAAGTCTGAAAATTGTTCCGGAAGTTTAAAACACTTTGTACAAAATGTGAACAATGTGGTAATAAAAAACAAAAATTAATCACATCTTTTAAGAATCACAAAATATAGTTTGGTTAAAAAGCTGAGCTGTTTTGGCAGTTGTTTTTGCAAAAATAATGTATTTATGCTACAGATTTGTTGTGCATTTAAATGACAAATAGTCTGACAGTTGTTTTGATATGATTTATTTTCAAATTGCGTTTTTACTTCTATATTTGCACATATGTGCACACATTTGTTACTATGAGAAAGATTAAGTGTCACATGTTTGGTACCTTAAAAGAAGATCAATGTTGAATTTCTTGTAGATATTCGCATTCTCATTCACTTCCTTAAAACAATTTAACATATTGTATTTAATTTTGCAAAAACTATTTTATAAACACTCAATCTATTGAAAAAATACAGTTGTTTTCGCTATGTAAAGCTGTTCTTGCAAAAACAAGTTGTAACTAGTCACCCCATATAACATCCAAAGATGCTGAGAGGCTTATCTCATGATCTGAAAGCTGGACAACACGTTTTGAAAAAAAATGTACTTCCATTTTCTTTTTTCTTTTTTTATGCTCATTATTAAATTACTGTCCTCATATTACTTTTATCAAAATAAAGCTTTGTCGAAATTGTTAACAAATGTCTATTTAAAAAAAAAACTTAAACACACCCAAAAAGACTACTTTTTACGCATATATTTATATATCTGCCAAAACAACAATCCCTTTCTTTTTTACAAAACAACGTTAACAATCCTTGCTTAACGTTAATACTACTCAGGTGAGCGAACCCAGGGCCACCATGGCCCTCTTGTTTTTAAATGGCAACACTATTTTTGAATGGCAAACATGGATGGCAAAGACGGATTTTAACCCAGCGAGAGCCCTGCAATATTATTACCGTCTGTTGAATTTAATGAGTTTATTCCAAAACTAACATTAAAGAAGGATATTTTTAAAATGCAGTTGTTCAAGCAAGGATGTCAACGGATTCCAGATAAGTTGGATGTGTTTTCACTCCTAAAATAGATGTTCTATAGTTTTCGATATTTTCACCGCAGGTGTCACATAAGTTAGAGTGTGATAATTTGCATTTAAAGAGATAGTTTTTATCTAAGATAGGTAGCTTTTTATGTCTCCCAGTCTATACTGGGGAACATATTGTTTTTGCCCGGTCTGTTTGTTGGTTTGTTTGTTTGTTTTTTTGTTGTTTTGTTTTTCACAAACTTTAACATTGGCCATAACTTTTGCAATATTGAAGCAAGTTGATATTTGGCATGCATGTGTATCTCATGGAGCTGCACATTTTGAGTGGTGAAAGGTCAAGGTCATCCTTCAAGGTCAAAGGTCAAATATATGGGTCAAAATCGCTCAAAAGGGGACATAGTGTTTCACAAACACATCTTGTTTTGTTATCATTTAGAGTAGATGGAGAAGTACTGAAATTCGTGTTAGTTTCAACACGCTGCTTTCAATAATAGAGGTTTTCATAAAATAATCATTGCTCTTCTAAAACTAGTGTTCTGTTGTTAACTGAAATGCAATTGACGACAAGTTTCTGAATTGTTTTTGAGCATTTTTACGTTTTTTCCGATGTTTGCAAAATATGTTGAATTTTTTAACCAGGTTTTTCGAAGGAAAAAACTGGTAATGAGATTGGTGAATGTCGGCTGGCGGGCAGGCGAGCAGGCGGGCGGAACAATTCTTCCGAGCACAGCTCCTCCTTTATTTCTCAACGGATTTAAATGAAACTTTCACAAAAAGATATCATCAAATACCCTGGCGCATATTGAACGGGATTTTTTTCCGGTCAAGGTTAAGGTCTTTCTGGCTTAAAACACATTTTTTTATACTTTTCTTCATTGAGCCCTTATTTTTGGATCAATGCCTTCAATGTTTAGTATGTTTATACCTCACATTAACATCTACACTTTAATGGGGTCAAAGGTCATGTTGGTCAAGGTCAGGGTTACTTTTGCTTATCCTGTTAAAATGTGTCCTTAGCAAAGGGAAATGATTAGCATACTTGGATTAATACTTTGGTTGTTACCTCCCTTTTAATGATATCACAGGGGGAAGTTGCGCATTTTTTTTTATATATTATAGACAAAAAAATATATATATATTTCCTTTTATCTCAATGATTTCTAGAGTCATTTGCAACAATCTCGTAAAATCTCGTCACTGTTTGGTAATTGGTTAACCCTTTCACTCTTTTGGATGACTATTGGCGATTGCGTTTGTGGCAAATACATTATTCCTAACAATTGTTCTGCAATTTTTTACCTGGACCTGTTGTTCACTTTTCACTCGCACATCCAACAGTACATTGTACTTGGTTCCTAACCATAACTTGTTGCTATGTTTACCTTTACACTTGATGAGTAAAACATTAATTTGCACTTCTTCAATAACATAAAACATAATATAGTTTAATGAAGTTATTTAAACAAAACTTCAACCCCCGTAAAAATTAGTCAGCAGAGAAATTGTTTCAAATTGAAAACCTGGTTTTGTGACAATTTTGTCCATTGTTTCAGTGTGTTCTACGTATGTTTTCTAAAACTTTTTTTTAAAGATTTCACTTTCAATAGTGGTGGTTTTGTCGTTGGTATTAGTGTTTTATGATTGTCTTACTTATGTGTTCATATCATGTAGTGTTTTTTCTCCGAGTTTGTGTGTGTTTTTAATCATTCAATTGAGGTGTATCTCATTGTTGTTTTGCGTTACCGTTTCTTATCTCCCGTAACGTATTTGGGTTTGCAACTGTTTTGTTTTGTACTGTCTGTGTTATCTCCTGTTTTATTTTGGCTCGATAGTGTTTATATAATAAAACGCACACAAATAAAATCGAGTAAAGCATCTAGTAAAATTGTGTTATTGTCCCCTACCGGTTTCACCGGAGGGGACTTATGGTTTGCGCTCTGTCTGTCAGTCAGTCAGTCAGTCTGTCCCACTTTTCTGGATCCTGCGATAACTTTAAAAGTTCTTCATATTTTTTCATGAAACTTGAAAAATGGACAGATGGCAATATGGAGATTATGCACGTCATTTCATTTTGTTCCTACGTCTATGGTAATAAAAAGACTAGCAATATTGCTGAAAATGGTGGATCCTGTGATAACTTTAAAAGTTCTTCAAATTTGTTCATGAAACTTGAAACATGTACAAATGGAAATATGAAGATTATGCACGTCATTTCATTTTGTTCCTACGTCAATAATCCCGGTTGCTATGGCAACAAATATACTAGAAATATTGCTGAAAATGGTGGAGTTCCATTGGTAGGGCACCATATTGCTTGGCAATGGTCTTGTTAAATTTTAAATTAAAACTGATATTGCCTTAGTACTGGTTAACCAGATAGCCCTGAAAAACAGCGTATCTTAACCGACCGACATGATATTCATGAAATACATTTGAAAACGGCAAACAAAAACAACAAAGAAACAAACAAGTTTTTGGGATCTCAGGTGATGTGCTACCACTAACTCAAATCATGTTGCTGATCACAACCCATATGCCAAATATGAATTCTCCATCTACCACTCCATTCCACGCAATTAAAACGACCAAGCAAATAAAAGTACAATCTTAACCAGTAAGTATTATTGAATCATTCTTATCATCTTTCGTGAGTCAACTAAATTAATTAGGTAGGATTGCTGGGACACACTCAGGGGTGACCGGTCCTCGTATAATGCAGCCTCATTCGCGGAAGAACTTAAACTTAAAATACACACTTGACTGATTTTTAGAGAATCACAATAGCATAATGTTTTATATGTGTACTAATTGCTTTACCTCCTCATTGCATACATGCTATCATACATTTTTAAAGGGATAAATCCTGCGGTTGGGCAGCGTAAGTGGATGGCTCGTAAGCCACTTTGATATTTATTTCATGCGGGGATTTTCCCAATGCTCTTCAGCCTCTTTAATGACAGCGGTGTCCGTGTTATTGACAACGGTACTGTAGTCTCAAAGAACTAAGTGTGAGTTTATTTTTTTTAAGTCAACATATTGTGACTAAATATAATAGTATTATTACAAAAAGATCTTATATGCAGGTTTGATTGTTGTATTTATTAATTTAACGACTAATGGGTTAACCAGACACCTGCATATATAATTTTTTCATCGTTAAAATGGATTCTACAACAAACGTGAATACTTCATGGGACTTTGAACAAACAGGAAACTGTGTCAATGTGTGGATGAGCACAGTTTAGGATACAGAACACATTATTAAAAACAAATATAGCGAATATAGCCTAGTCTCTTTGTTTCGCGTGTTTATAATGTACCTGTATATATGACTTGTGTGTAAGCTAGGTCTATAATCAATGTATTACTTTAAATAATGGGCTTTTAATTATCATAAAATAACGTGGTTATTGATATAATATCGTTAAAAGCTAAACTGCGTATAAATTCACCAAGAAACACGTCCATTTGGTTATCAAGTTGATAATCCTTCACATCTGAGCTACCCGCAATTTAACTAAAGGTAATTAAAATGGAATTACCGCCAGTTTAAAGTTTATTGTTTCACTTGGCCGGCGGTTATACAAACGGTAATGTGCAGTGTATTTTAAGTAAGAACTGTTCCTGCTGTAAAACAAGTCAGATTCACAAGAACTTAAAAGGTAATTAATAAAACTGGTATTGTTTATTCTTGATCTGCTTGCGACAACCTTTTACCAAACTAGTTTGGAAGTCGGAAAAGCAGCAGTTCTTTGAAATTGGCAGTGTGCATTATTTCTTGTCTGTGAAGTAGTATCGCACAAGCATTGCATCTGCTTTGATCTGCAAAGTGCCCAGGAATTTGTGACCCGCACTACCACACTGGGTTCTATGCCTTTTTTTATCCCACTTGTACAGCGATTTCGGTTGATTATAGCCCCGTTGATTAAATTTCTGCTATAATACACCGCACGAAATGACGTCATATTTTCGACAAAATGACGTCATAAATCAAGCGAAAATAACAAGTTAAACTTATTTTGTTTAAATAAAAAGGTTTACTGAATGAAAGTGGGATAAATAGAATAATAGGTAAGTGTTGATTATGATCAGGTTTATCATGCTCGGCACAAAAACGAAAAAGCACTCGCCAAGGCTAGTGCTTTTTGTTTTCTAAGCCTCGCATGATAAACCTGATCTATAATCAACACTAAACTATTATTCTCTATTTAGGCCATAATATATTGTGCTAGCCATTCATATCGTGATGTATGAGACGTCCATACATCCATACTGCACGTGTGATTCCATCCATTGATTTGAGTTCCCTAGCTATCATATATTTTAGTAGATCTCCTCCTTGATTAGAATGTTGATTGCGTTTGTGAAATAATTATTGTTTAATCTGATTTATCTAATAATAAGGCAGGAAGCACCAAAAAAAATGTATATATAGTTTTATTGACTGATGTTTAAGA
The DNA here is from genome assembly GCA_007657795.1 of Dreissena rostriformis. NCBI lineage: Eukaryota > Metazoa > Mollusca > Bivalvia > Myida > Dreissenidae > Dreissena > Dreissena rostriformis. The sequence continues at coordinate 22,121 of VMBQ01009474.1, forward strand.
GATTTGTTCTTTTTAAATTTCGGACAAAATATCATTACATTAATTTACAAACAGAACTGTAATGTTTGGAATAGTTTAAAATACTTATAAAACATGGGAAATATATATATTAAAAAAGTGTGTCTAACCTGGGATCTAACTCATTTTGCTAACTCGCTACCACTACACAATTCAAGAGTTTGTAACGCCCTTAAACACCTATATTAGCAAAACACGTTTTTTGCTTTATGTTCGATGAAAAGAATAACAAACGATGTATTGCTTTAAATTGGGGATGGCAACGAATACCGATTTTGGTATTCGAATATTCGGTCACCCTTACGAACGAATATCCGGATATTCGGTCAACATCTGTTGGAAAAAAAAATCAACAAAATCAACTTTGTTTACCGTACTATTACTCTATGAATTCTACTTTCGTTTTAACCGGAATTTCACCGGAAGTGACTAAATATTGACACAGCGTTGCCGTCGCTAATTCGAATTTGATTTTGTTGATTATTTTTTATTGTTAAAATTGAAAAAAAAAACTGTTTTTAAACTTTTAATATTGTACATCAACAATAGAACGAGAATCATAATATTTACATGACGACAAAACAATTACATGGCAAAACAGTAAGATCTAGAAACAATTTAAGCTGAACTTAAACGTATTATTGACATAGCCACAACCCACTTTGAACCTTTTTAACAGTCAGTCTTTTACCGTTGCCACATTTTAAAGTCACTCGGATCGGCGTCACTGGGCACATGAACATTGTTCAAATTCAAAAACACGATTGCGTCTACAAGATCACTGGCGAGTCTATTTCTAAGTTTATTGATAAGCAATCCAGTGGTGAAAAATATGCGCTCAAATGACACAGAAGTCGCAGGCACAGAAAGAACACTCCTAGCAACATGAACGACCTTTGGAAATTCGCTCTTGTGACGTTTCCACCAGTCAAGAGGTTTAGCGTTCGGTTCCATTTTTACTAGCAAATATCTCTGAAGTTCGTCAGAATCCTCTTGCTCGGTTGAACTATACACTAGAAAGTCTAACTTCTTACGTTTGCGCGGCATTTCATCATCACAGTCTTTATCAGAATCGCGAGAACGAGACGGCAATCTCAACGGTACCTCGTCCATACGACTCTCTAAGGTCTCTCATGTCCTCAATAGCACATGTAATCCGTTCACTTTCGGAAGCAGATACTTTTTTAGGCGTACTCAAAAACGATGACATTGACGACTGTTTCTAAGAGTTCCCAGCATCATTCAAAGATGCAGAAGATGGATGTTTGTTATTCATATGATTGAGAAGATTAGACGTCGTACCGCCCATGTACGTAAGATTAGCTCCACACAAGTTACACGTTGCCGACTTCTTATCGGATGATCTCGTGAAATACTTCCAAGCAGCGGAAGGTGTAGGTGGCATTTTGATTTGACAGAGATTACTTTATTCGTGTAGCAATGATAATATTTATAATTAAATGAGAGCGAAATACCAAAAACATTTCTTTAAGTTTAATACCTGATTGAATATTGAGTAATTTATTAAAGTTTGGACCATACGATACGCAATTACTCATTAGAGGCTGAGTAAATTATTTTGTAAAAGCTTTTTTGATTGGACAACGTGATTGTAACCATATGATCTTATTTATTGTTTACACCAAGTCGGCTTTTCCTTTACTCATTTAATCTTTTATCATTTTAAATGTAATTCGAGTCATGAGATCACGTGCAGGTCGGTGTTTCAATTGCCATACGATCTTATTTGTTTTTGTACACCAAGTCGGCTTTTCCTTTACTCATTGAATCTTTGATCATTTAAAATGTAATTCGAGTCATTAGATCAAGTGCGGGTCGATGTTTCAATTGCCGACGCGATTTGCACCTATCATAATTTTGACACGACGTGACTGTCTTTGGTCAATTAAAGTTTTCTAAAGGAAGGCAATTAGCGGCATTTATGACAAGTATAATGTCATCACCATAGCGACGTATTATCGCGCCTATCGGAAATAATACTATGACACGAGGAACAACTTTTTTAACAATGTTTGAAGCAAATTTCACGAATACAAAGTCTTTGAAATTACTCGATTTTTTATAAAAAAAATCTTCCGAATATTCTATTCGGAAAACAGTATTCGAATATTCGTTGCGGGACCGAATATTCGGATATTTCTTGACATCCCTACTTTAAATTATAAACTGCAATTGGCTTTCATATACGCGTGCTCCATTAAATTATCAATAAAGGAATGCTTTTGAGTCAGTCTTGTTTTCAAAAGTCTGCATTGTCAAAGATTAATTTTGCCGGCACAGTTAAATTGTCTGTTTTATTAATGATACATATTTTACAGAAGACATTTGATATTTGTAAATAATCCAATGTATTTGTGTTTTGGTGTCTGATATAATTATTATGACTTTAAGTAAGTTTTATTGTTTTGTGTGTTTCTTCTTCCTCTGCCTGGCAAAGAAAGTGTATACATTTTGGGAATACAGTTGGAAGGAGAAAGCATGCTGTATCGTTTGCATTAAATTAAGTTTATAAAGATAACTTAGTCGTTTAATATAAACTATATGAATACTTGAATAAGTATATTGTAATGTAACTTTAACCGATGGAACCGGACTGCGTGTTGCTACCGTTTTGAAATGTGACCGCGTTGACCCATATTGAAATCCTGCTTCCGGTGAAATGTAAACAAAGAAGAAAAGTGTGACAACTGAACGACACATTCATGAGGTTGATATATGCTTTGAGATTTTAACAATATTCGCCGTTAGTTTTTCCATAAAACGAGTCTTTGTTATAATTAAACATATATTTCTATTAAAATCAATCATTTAAGGCGAACGATATTGATGCGGGTCAGGACGGTCCATCTCCGAAGGCCTAGACCATGACGGCCAAATTAATTATTATTATGCAAAAGATAAATGACTTGTTTACAATAATAATTAATCTGAACTTATTAAAAGTTTTCACAACACAGAACGAATTCACTGTATGATAATACTTAGTGAAATTTATTTTTCATCTGTTTTATAGTGTGTCTCTTTTGTTTAGATAGATGAGGTTAACATTTCCAATTTCGGTGATTATCATGACAAAATAATTGTTTCAATCAAACTAAAACGAGGCTTGTAATGTGCTGTCCGCATATCTGTAGCGGTAATTTTATGTTTATTATCTATACATTATTTAATAAACATTAAATTTACTTCTTGATAAACACCTTGTTACTCATAGTTTTACACTCAACATTATGAAAAAAAAAAATGTTATGTATTGGAAATGTGTTGCTTATTAGAAACAATGCAATTTGGAAATATTGCTTTCGAAAATTATATTATAAATTATTATATCGTAATCTAGTACAATAGTTTTCATCTGTTTTATAGTGTGTCTCTTTTGTTTAGATAGATGAGGTTAACATTTCCAATTTCGGTGATTATCATGACAAAATAATTGTTTCAATCAAACTAAAACGAGGCTTTTAATGTGCTGTCCGCATATCTGTAGCGGTAATTTTATGTTTATTATCTATACATTATTTAATAAACATTAAATTTACTTCTTGATAAACACCTTGTTACTCATAGTTTTACACTCAACATTATGAAAAAAAAAAATGTTATGTATTGGAAATGTGTTGCTTATTAGAAACAATGCAATTTGGAAATATTGCTTTCGAAAATTATATTATAAATTATTATATCGTAATCTAGTACAATAGTTGCGTTCTTATTTTAAAATAACACTTGGAAATTATTTAATTTTTATAATTCTATATCAATTAATGCAGTAATCCAGAGGTTTTGTCACGACAATTATGACATTGACATCATGAAATTTGATTGCTAGACAACCAACATTTAAGTTTAGTTTAAAGTAAATAAATCTTAAGTTAAAGACAAAAAAAATGTTATGCTTGCCTTCTCTTGCTGCATCAAGTTGTTAACAAATGTTCTATTATTTTAGTAATCTGGTGTATATATAAATGAACAGTTATTTTTCGTCTTTTAATAATGATTTGCTGAGGAAGCAATGAAAAGTAATGGTTATTGTTCACTAATTGATGTGCTTGAAGCATGACCTGTATTTGTTATCCTAACAAAATGGTAAAGTCCAAGTAAAAGATCTTTTTTTATTGGGACGCAACACAATTTTCGTTGACATCAGGGCCAAAACACCCTTTTTGGGGAAGGGGCCTCAGCCTTTTTTTAGGGGAAAAATACCGCGATTTTTTCTTATTTGGGGAAAATAAGAAATTTGTATTTCATTTGGATAATGGAGTTGATTCATGAAATAAATTATATTGGGTAGCCACAAAGTTAGGAAGGTACAGATACTCTACAGATACAAACTTGCACTGACTGTGGATTTAGATTGCTTGGTACTTACAGTGTATTTTTCCTTCTTTGGACGGGTCCGGTAAACGGACCCGTTCCCAATGACCTACAGACCCGTTCCCAAAATAAACCAGACCCGTCCCAATTTCCCCCCCCCCCCC
>VMBQ01009475.1:0-31864 GCA_007657795.1 Dreissena rostriformis
CAGTAAGGCCGTTGAACCACATACAGGTATATCCATCAATAAACGTTAACAAGCTTGATGACTGACATATTGTACGAAATGCAGTTATACAAGTCTGAAATATATCGCAGTACTTTAGAAAACATTACTTTTATTAACATATTAAAAGTATACATTAAACATTTTTCAAAAAAACAAACAATACAAAAAGTATAAGTAACCTTCATTATTGTTCATGAAAATTATAGAAGCAACATAAACAGTTTACACATGAATGGATGTTTTTATTTGTGTCTTTACTGAATTCAATGTTCTGCTATATATATGTATCAATGCAGTCTATAAATAGCGATTGCTCTCCGTAAACAATTCTCTGTTTAATTATATTCTAATCGGAGCTCTTAATTATTAACACTATCTATAAATAGTAAGTGCACTATTTACATAAACCTCTTTTAAATTATATTCTAAGACGGAGCTTTGTATGCTTTACAGTGTCTACTAATAGCAGTGGCGCTTCGTACAAAATATTATGTTTAATTATATTTTAAGATGGAGCTCTATATACNAGGAGCTGTCATCACCCTCCTTTATTGGAGTGACGGCGCGGGAGGTTGCCAAGATCCGGGGTGCAGCTGGAGGGACATGTTGCAGCAGACGGTAGAAAATGCCCAACAGCTCTACTGGGGCTAGTCGGAGAAGATGGAGAAAAGACACCGGAGGAACTACATGTATTTCATGTATAGACGGAGGAGTTGGGAAACGGTGGACATGATACCGCTCGCCCGTATTTCGTTACATTGGGTGTCGGTTAAGTACATTAAGGATGGATATCTTGTATACATGTACTTCATGTGGAGGAAATGATCCTGGAGGAGGTCTATCAGATGTTGTATCTATGTTTGTTTAATTGTTTATTTTTATTTATTTTTGAAAATGTGTTACCGCCTTACAAGAGAAAGTCGGGGGAAGTGTAGCATTCGCTACCCCAGCGGGAACCAGCCGGTCGTGACGGGAACCAGACTAGACGATTATCTTGTCGGCAGTTAATTGTACCTGCGGGCCTATTGCTGGCTCAGCGGATATACGGGCAGTTCCAGAATAGCTTCAACGAGGTAAAGACGCCATTGGTTCTCAGAAGCTTATTTTAGATAATATATCAGGTTGTAAGTCCCTGAACCGGTGGTCAAAGGTGGCCCAATTACTTACCATTCGACCATAAGACAAACAAGACAACATTAACACAATACAAATTTTTATCCCTCAACATTTGTCGAAAAAAAAAAGACCAGATAAATAATCCAAACAAAAAACATGCACATTTTAAAAAGCAAAGTCATGATATGTAAACAGATATTTATCATTATTTTATGTAGCCATAAAAACGGCTTTGTGGATATTCAGCTTTAAATCAAATACAGACTATACTCAGTTCATGCTAAATATTGATATTCTCATCGTCATAAAATTAATCACATCGGTATCGTACAAGGATACCCGTAGCTGTTTATACTTATACTCCCGTTTAATTGTTTCTTTGCCTTCTCTGCAATTTCGTTAATGTCTTTTTGTTGAGGTGAAAAACACAATCCATGGCAATATTTTATCTAAGGGAAGTAATTATAAGAAAATAGTCAGTCTGCATAAGGTTACACAATACCAATATATACAAAATCAAATGTTACATATCTAGGTAATTTATGTTGTATTGTAAAATAAACACAGTTACAATAAACAACAGTTTATGAAATATTTTCAAGACAAACATGTTAATGGGTACACAAAGGAGCCATATCCGGGACACGAGTTATTGCCACTGTTCGACTGTTTATAATCTGTTGGTAGGTCTTGAGTTACTACCGTCTAACACTTTACGGGCGTACGTTGACCTGGTTTTTGATAGGCCATGGTTTTGCCAGCCATAACATCATGTCTCTTACAACAATGACAGCAATTAAGAATCCTTTTATTACATTTTAATGTATTCCTTTCGCAGTTTGTGTGCTACATTTATCATCATTTTCTGCGTTTTGCCTTTGACAAAACAGTCATAGCAAAACGCGGTCTCGACATCCGAACGACCGGCAAGCCTCCGCCAATGTTTGTCAACCTTGAGAACAAGGAAATTAAACCAACATACTATTAAATACGCCTTGCTTTGACAGCTTCCTAATGTTCCTGTCATCCACTTTAAGGCCAGGCAATTCTGTGGTTAGATGCAAAACGAGGTTTCGAAAATAACAAAAGCCGACTAAGAATGGACTAAAAATGGTTAACGAGAGACGAAATACTTAGAATACTATCGTCACTACTGGTTCACGTTTGTGTCTTTTATAAAAGCTTTATTAACATAACGTCCCGGTTTTATATTGATCAATTAATTGCCTGCCTTAGTTTTGACAAATACATAAGCAAATGATACTTTATTAAAAACTTGTAATACGAAATGCACAAACATAACAGCGACCATCAAAGCACAAAGAGGAACGGAATTCACTTTTGTGAAAACGTGTTTTATAGATTTTACCGTCTTTAAAACCCATTTTTAACGAGGATCTCTTTTATTTTACGTAACGTACTACGAATGTGATTCGCCGGAACACGTGTTTTACTGAACAACGCAAAGCAAAATAAATTATTGAAGACTAAGGCCTGAGCCCTTATTCAACAATCGTGTTCTGTACTTAATAATTAGGACGCAGTTTTGATAACAAAAGAATTATTCAGAGTTTTCATATATACTTAGTATAAGAGTATTCATATTAAACAGGCTACCAAATGTGATTTCGTCATTATCACATTCTTGTTAATTTATAAGGATTCAGCTTATTTGTAAAGAGCCAACATAACAGTACTTTAAGAACATTGTCGTTTCAATAATATATTTTATTTTTTTTACTTTAGAATGAGAATTGGTTGGTTAAAACTAAACTAACATAAGCTGCCAACCTTCGCGGAAAGGGTGATGAATGCGAATGCGATATGTTATCATCTTAACTAAAAAATTGGCGCCTTTATCAATATGAAACAGATTTGGTAAACATAGTTTTGGACAAATAACAAAAGAACCATTGTCATACTCGGCAACGCCGAAAATAGTTTGGTGTGGCCTTAGTTATAATTAACAACACATTACTCTGACGGAGCAGCAATGCAACCGTCTGTTTTCAGTAAGAGCTTCTACCGCAATTTAATTTATGAGTTTGTCTTTGTTCACGAATGTATTTCGAGGCGAATATAAATTAGTGAAACCGCACAATGTACATTTTTATAAGAGGCAAATGACAAAAAAATGTTAATGAGGTCTAAAAATAGAACTGTTATTGCAGATTTAAAACAAAGTTAGAAAGAATTTGACACAAACATAGTTTCATATATTTTTATATGTTTATGTAAACAACAACAGCATGCCCATACATCAGAAACAGTACAGAGAACCTTATCATTTATCAATTGAGTCGCGTTCTGAGAAAACTGGACATAATGCTTGTGCGTAAAGTGTCATCCCAGATTAGCCTGTGCAGTCCACACAGGCTAATCAGGGACGACACTTTCCGCCTAAACTGGATTTTCGCTAAGAAGAGACATCATTTAAACAAAAAATTCCATAAAAGCGGAAATTGTCGTCCCTGATTAGCCTGTGCGGACTGCACATACTAATCTGGGATGACAATTTACGCACAAGCATTATGCCCAGTTTTCTCAGAACACGACTCAATTAGTCAGATATGTGGTCAACATGAGTCGACTAGTGTCACATGTAAATAATGGTGAAAACAGTATTATCTTGACTTGTGAATATATTATCTATTTATTTCAGTAAGGCCGTTGAACCACATACAGGTATATCCATCAATAAACGTAAACAAGCTTGATGACTGACATATTATACGAAATGCAGTTATACAAGTCTGAAATATATCGCAGTACTTTAGAAAACATTACTTTTATTAACATATTAAAAGTATACATTAAACATTTTTCAAAAAAACAAACAATACAAAAAGTATAAATAACCTTCATTATTGTTAATGAAAATTATAGAAGCAACATAAACAGTTTACACATGAATGGATGTTTTTATTTGTGTCTTTACTGAATTCAATGTTCTGCTATATATATATATGTATCAATGCAGTCTATAAATAGCGATTGCTCTCCGTAAACAATTCTCTGTTTAATTATATTCTAATCGGAGCTCTTAATTATTAACACTATCTATAAATAGTAAGTGCACTATTTACATAAACCTCTTTTAAATTATATTCTAAGACGGAGCTTTGTATGCTTTACAGTGTCTACTAATAGCAGTGGCGCTTCGTACAAAATATTATGTTTAATTATATTTTAAGATGGAGCTCTATATACATTACTCTATATATAAATAGCAATTGAGCTTCGTAAATAAACGTGTGTTTAATTATATTCTAAGATGGCGCTATATATGCTTTTCTGTACATCTAAATTGTGTTTCTGTGAAAAAAATATAGTTCCAATAAAGCTTTGCAAAAAGCGAAGTTGATCTTGTTTCAAACAAACGTTGTTTTTTTTTTTTTTTTTTTTTTTTTTTNGTTTTTTGTTTTTTTTTGTTGTTGTTGTTTTTTTTTTTCAAAAATATAGTGTGCGCTGCTCAATTATTGTGTTGTTAAACCTTATGCTTGACTTTGGCATTTAACAGTTTTGTAGTTTATAAAGTAATAATGATCTCGTTGACAGGATAGCTTGCGATATAATTTGTTATTTTTATTTTTGATTGGATAAATAAAATTGTATATTTAATGTTTGCGAATTTCGTTTTATTTTTACCAAAACACTAAAGGAACCACAATACTTTTAATAAAGTCAAACGGTCACAAGTTAAACCGGCCTCGAAAAAGTAAAACAGGGCTAATTCTGTTAAATAAAGTTAAACCGTTAATAAACAAAACAAAAAATAACCGTAAAGACTACATGACTTAGGTAATTTGTTGTTCTTTTTTTAATTTCTTAATAGGTTCTTGCTTGAATATACTAAAACCAGATATGTCATAAAGCATGCAAGTTATTTAGCATGATGTCTGTTATTTCAAAACGCTACGTTAAGTAAAATATAAGAAATAAAACATCAATTGGATGCATATTGGGTTTGTTTNTTCTACATATATTTAGTAAGATATCAATGTAACTCCAGAAACATTATCAGGGGAATGGTTCTTGCTTGTTACTGTCAGCAAGTGTTATTATAATAATTAGGAAATACATTAAACACTAGCAAAATTATATAAACTGAGATCACCGAATTGAAACGGAAAATGTACAGTATTGGTGTTTAATGGCAAGCCTCAACTCACACTTTGTCCTTAGCTAATCTCAAGTCTTTTTTAAATCAGTCCTGAAAAAACAAAAACAAAATCATCTTTTTTAAATTCAGAAAATGTACATTAAAATGTACATTAAAATATATTGCATTTTTGTGCTTTAAACATTTCTTGTTTCGATTCAATTTCAATTTCTTGCTTCAATCAAGTCAGGAAATATACAAACATTTGACTTTACATTGAACATTAAAGGCTAAATGCAGATTATCTCTCGAGATGTTATTATTTCGGCAGATAAGTTCGCTAACGCTGACCTGTTTTTATTCGGGAACGTTGGACAGATCAGGTTCACCGAACAAGTACGTTCTCGTACAAGAGTTGATACGTATCTCTAGTTTATCAATGATCTATACGCTCCGATACGATACGATGGTGGTTGCTAATCTTTCACTATTTAATCAATTAAATTTACGAGAAAAGCTACGACTTAATTGACATAAATACAATTTGACAGACTATCCACTTCATTAATTTTTTATATTGCAACTGATCGTTACAGAACTTTTTTTCTTGCATATTGGCTCGACTTCGTTCACTTCAATGCAGACATGCGAAAAAATGCAAAAACCGCCGCGCTTTACTTTGATTTAATACGACCTGAAACGATGATCCCGATTTGCAATGGTGGCAGTTAATCGTGTTTATCGTATTTACGTTTTTAACCGGTAAAAAAAACACGATTTATCCTACTGACACGATTTACTTCAGTATAAAACCTGATAAGATCTGATAGGATCATACAGACTAGTTTCCAATGAGGACCACGATCGCAATCGTGGCACCAATCACGATCGTGGGAATGTAGCATAAAGCGACCCAAAGGCACAAGCAAATATAAGGGTAAATGTACTCATAAGTACTTCTACAAGAAATAATGAAGGAGAACATGGGATGCCGTGTTATATATGTGACACGTGGCTTCCTAGGACACGTTGACATATATTTGATGACGAATGGGGCGATTTACAACTCGTGCTTCCAACTAAGCCTGCATATCATGTTCTTCATAAAATTAAACTGTGTATACAATATTTGTGGTTGGCACACATTGTTTTTTGGAAAAACGGAATATAATTATTCATAGTGATTTTTAGCTATTTAAACAGTTAACAAGTGTTCTACGATTTGATAATAGCCTTGAAATGTTTTAATAATCTATATAATATATTTATAGCATATTGAATTTACTTAACCTTTCTTGATTTGAATTAACTAATTGGTAAATTGTGGTAGTTTTTATTATTAATTGTGATTTTACATATAGTGTTTCACTGACTTATCATATATTATTTAATTGTTAAACGGTAAAACGGTAACAAAGACACAAAAAGGTGAATGGCTCTTCCTCTAGTATGTACATTGTGAATACACATGTGATTTTACATTAAGTTTTTCATTGATTTATTTATTTGTGAAACGGTAGCAAAGACAAAAAAAAAGTTAAATGGCTCTTCCCCTAGTATGTATATTGTGAATACATATGATTTTACATTAAGTTTTTCACTGATTTATTTATTTGTAAAACGCTGGCAAAGACAAAAAAGGTAAATGGCTCTTCCTCTAGTATGTATATTGTGAATACATATGATTTTACATTAGGGTTTTCCCCGATTTCTTTATTTTTAAAACGGTAGCAAAGACAAAAACCCAAGAACGAACATTATTTAGTTATATTTAAATATACGTAGCAAACATGTAAAACTTTATTTTAATCAATTTGCATGCTTTCATCTGTGTATGAGGTTATACACTTTCGCTTTCATGGTGCAGGTTTGAAATTATTAAACGGCTCTAATAAATTTATTTCATTAGAAGATTTCTTTTTTCAGAACCTGCATTTCATGAATGGTAGTATGTAGTCCATACTTGTATCTCTGAACAGTTGGGTCTGAGTTAGATCTGTTCCAATCCATACTGTTTAATGTGGACATGTTACAATTTTTGAATGTATGTTTTATAAGAAGACCATTGAAAGTGTCTGATATTTCGAGGATATTAAAAAACAGTTACAGTTCATTCAACATTTTACATGCCAATAATTTTTCAAAACAAATGTTGTTGGTTGATATGTTGTGTTTGGTTTTTTTACACCATAGAAATTGCTTTGGTGAAATCATTCCATAAAAAAATATTATTTTAAAGCATTTTTATTTTCTTTAAAGAAAGGTGGCGGGAACAGGGATACTGTTATTCATTTCAACACAATTCAGACCGTTAATATCGCTTATTAATTTGTCTATACCATATAGTCAAAACAAGCGTTAACCATTCCGCCAAATGCACATTGAAAATAACTTGATTTATGTTAAATGTCGGTGTCAATCGGTTGATTAAGTTTTTAATATTCCTAAAATTATGTCTAAATGTTTCGGATGAATGAATCAAGCACTGCACCAATAGTTAATAACATACAATTTTTAATCGGTATATTTTCTGTAAAGTGCATAAATGTGTAACTTCTTTATGAGAGTCTTTTATTGTTATTGAATACATTGAGTCACAACATTTGATTGAACAAGTTTTGTTTTCTCTCATAAAAAAGTTTAAAGTCGTTGATTTGAGTCGCCAATAACTAATCGAAAATAACCCTCGCTTAGGCTAGGCTACTCTGGTACCCGATTTTAACATAGTAGCAGTAAAGGGTTGGCGTATGAGTTTACACTATATCAAATTACCTTAGGTTTTCATTATAACACGACCAACATTCAATGAATTTGTATTTCCTTTCCGTCATTTTAGGCTGTGTACGATAAGAAAAATTTAAAGATGAATATGTCTTCTATTGAACACTGGATACAGTATGTAAGTCATGTTACTTCTAATTAACCAACATGTGCCTAAATGGAGACAGCCTCAGAAAATAGGTTTGCGACAGTGAATTTTCGATAAAATCCCAGCACCTCAATAAACGCATCCGAAACGTTCATTGTCCCAAATGAAATGCCCAAAATGTTGCAGACACAATGAATACAAGGAAAAGGAATTCTCTAGAAAATATACCTTACTTTCAAATGAACCACGATGAGATACACGTGATTTAGTGGAATGAAATCTTAACCTCAACCAAATATCTTACGGTATAACCGATTTAACACTAGAGGTGACAAATGTGCACACAGGAAGTACTGACAGAAAAAAAGTAATGACGGACAAAGTACTGTGTATTATGTCTTAGCTTCAACTGATATTTTTTCATATCATTTCCTCATTTGGTGTTGATTGTATTGATTTCTCCGATCATTGTCCATTGTACTGTACTTTGTATTGTAATGACAATGTTAATCATATGCGTACTGAAGAGATTGATATGTCTGCTAAACATGCATGTATAAAAAATAAATGGCGTGAGGAGGGTAAAGAAGAATTTGTGAATAATTTTGAGAAACTATATGAAGCTTTCAGCAATACAGTCACCACAACGAATAATCTCGAAAAACTGAATGATTGTATCACTATATTCAAAACTGCGGGCTCAAAAATGCGTGTAAGTCGAAATATGTGTACAGCAAGGAAATCTGAGGGTAAACAGTCTGATTGGTGGTGCCGCGAATGTGAAGTGGCAAAGCAAAAAAAATATAAACTATTACGTCGATTTCAAATGACAGACACTCGAGAAGATTTACAGGGTTATATTGATTCCAGAAACGTGTTCAAAAACGTATTTAGAAAGAAAAAAGAAGGTTTAGAAAAAAGTAGAATAGACGACCTGGAAAAGGCCCGTACTAGCCCAACGGAATTGTGGAGGCAAATACAATATTCGAATGGTAATCATAATACAATAAAAGGTATCGACAGTATTTCTGCATGTTCATGGATGAACTACTTCGAAAACCTTTACTTGGCAGACAATACATCCACTTCCTTTAACCAGAACGAGTTTGCAGAACTGGCCACCCACATAAACGCAGACGTACTAGACCGTGAGATATCTACCGACGAAATTGAAGCGAGCATTCGTTCGTTGATAGGTTACTGTAGCCCAGGCGAAGATGGATTGTGTTTTGAGATGTTCAAACATACCTACCAAATCATTGTGCCTTATTTGAAAGACTTATTTAATGCTATTTACGATGAAGGTAGTTTCACAGCGAATTGGAGCGAAAGTATAATAGTTCCGTTGCACAAAAAGGGCAGAAGAGACGAGCCTAATAATGATAGGGCCATATCGCTTACAAGTAGTATGAGTAAAATATTTACAAATATATTAATTAAAAGGCTGACTAGTTGGTGCGAAGAAAATGATATAATTATTGAATCTCAAGCTGGTTTTCGTAGAAATTATTCTACGGTGGACAATATATTTAACCTGCAGGCTGTTATTCAAAAATACTTGTGTAAGAAAAGGGGGAGAATGTACGTGTTCTTTATTGACTTCTTTAAAGCATTTGATTCGTGTGTTCATGACTATGAATGGCGTTGTTTCATTAGGAAATGTATCAAAGATGACAGCAAGTTATTGAATATTTTTAAATCTATGTACAGCAACTTAAGGTCGTGTGTTAAAGTAAAAGATGGATTAACAAGATACCTTAATTGCTCGATCGGAACAAAACAGGGCTGTGTCAGCTCGCCTCTGATTTGTTCACTGTTTATCAATGATTTAGCAGACTTTGTGAAGCTGAAGTGCGAAAATGGAGTCTTTATTTACGATAATACTGATGACATATGTGCCTTCCTATTTGTTGACTATAAAGCCAGCACGGCCGATACAAAGCAAAACCTACAAAGACAAATAAACTGTATTGAACAATTCTGCTCCCTAACCGGGATGAAAATAAATGTTGACAAGTAAAACAATATGGTGTTTCGCAACTGAGTCGCGCTTAGATTCTATGAAATGTGGTTTTATAACGGTGAATAAATTGAAGTTGTGCAGAATTATAAATATCTGGGAGCCTTTTTTACGCCAACCCTGTAATGGACACAAACCCAGGAAAAATTAAGTATACAAGCTTCGAAGGCGGTGGATAACATATACAGATATCATAAACAATTAGGCTACTTTCAACCTAAGGATGCTTTAAAACTATTCGATGCAATGGTGACCCCAATTTTATGCTACTCCTCAGAGATATGGGGTTTTTGATACAATGAAACTATTGAGCGTGTACACACCCGGTTTTGCAAATACGTGGCGTGTTAAAATCGAAATGTACCAAACTTCCTCGCTCTGAGTGAATGTGCACGGCATCCATTAAATGTTACTTATATGTCGCGTTGTGTTAAGTATTGGACAAAGCTCACTCGAATGGAACACCAAAGGTATCCGAAAAACTGTTACCTGATGCTACGTAACTTAGACACCAACGACAAGACAACGTGGGCCACCGGAGTTAAACAACTTCTGTTTGAAAATGGCTTCGAGTTTGCTTGGGTAGCCGGTGAAATTGGAAACGTCAATGCTTTTATGAAACTCTATAAAAGAAGACTTAAAGATTGTGCGCTTCAAAGGATGCAGGTGTTTATAAATAAATCACCAAAGGCACTACATTATAAATATTTCAAAACTCTCTTGAATACAGGGAGATTCCTAAACATGGATTTACCTTATATTTAAAAAGAAGGACGTTATCGAATGTTCGTTGTTCAAGCCACGAACTACAAATTGAAAAGGGCCGACATATGAATATAGATAGAGAATAAAGATATTGTTACTTTTGTAAACGCAATGTTTATGTAATTGAAGAAGAATTCCATTTTGTTTTAGTGTGCACATTATATGATGAGTAAAGACTTAAATAGTTAATGGACATTATTGGAAACCATTATATAACTTTAAATCTGTTTTATACAATGATGTCGGAATATGACAGAAAGAATCTAATTGCTATGGAAAAATATATGCACGATGCGTTTACTACTCGGAAGACGCTTTTTGCTTGATACGTTATTGAATATCAAATTGTTTCATGACGTGATACGTAATTGTATTATGAAACATATAACTTGAATTACTTACTTGTCAAAGTTATGATATGATATGTTATATATATTCTATGCTTATGTCTTTGTGGTACATGTTCTGCTCGTTTATAATATAATTATTAATTAACATATCTCTGTCACCACCATTGGATGATAATTGAACAATTGTATTTTGGGCCGGAGGCCTTGCATTACAATAAACCATATGTTATGTTATGTTATATGTTATGTTATGTTACACGAAAGTAACATATTGTCAGTTTAATAATATGCACCCAGGGTTGAGTGTATGATGCTTAGGACTACAATTTAAATTATGTGTTTTGGTATAAATTTGAATGTATATAATTATGTATGGAATAAGAAAACAACTTTCTTTGCACATGTTTTATACTTGTTTCTAGCGTCATAATTTGTTATGGTTGTTTTGTTCTGCTGCTCAAAATGGCAGCATGCATGCGACTGAGTTTCTTTTGTAATTATAAAGTTGAATATATTGAGTTGAAACAAATTTAATTTGTTTAAACGGTGCTTTTTTCAAACGTTGTTCCCTAATCCGCAGGGGCGTGTAATATGACATTTTTGGTTGACCCTTACCTAAAAATACATGTTATTATAAACAAAGGTTCATACTTTTAGCTCTGTGTGTCGTTCATTCTTTAATTCACTACAACATTGTAATTCGAGCCATAATGGCCCCCATATTTCACCAAACTGAATGTTAAACATCATTAAAAAAAATATCCATGAACACTTTGATGCTTATACGAGTATTCGTGTGTTCCATCATTTTTTATTTATTTTTTTAAATTTTCATTTGTTTAAATAACTATTCAGACGTACTCCAAATATAACAGGTTTGCTAGTTAATTCGTTTTTTTTATGCGAACAAGTCCCTCTTTATGATTATATAATGTTAGGGTAAAAAAAAACTGTTTTTTTACAACATTGAGCGTGTGTTGCTATCGTACTCCAGCACAAGAAACATGTAAGAGTGGTGTATAGGTGTATACTGGAATCTTGTTTTACATCGTGACCTTTCGGGGTCGGGTTGCTCGTCCATGACATAACTCGAATTTAATCAGAGGTATGCACATGCAACTTCATACGTAATTGGATTTCATTGACGGTAGGTGCAATACACAACAACTATAGCTCTTGACACCATAAAGCCATGGTTATTGCCCTTTGTTAACGTTATATACTTTCTGCGATTTTACTCCTCAGGACATATGCACGTTATGATTTACACAATATCGCTCTAAGGCTATCTTATAGATCAGAACTAGCAAAACACACCTGGCAAAGTGGTATATGGGGGATTTGAGGCTATTTCTGGCTGTTTTAACATTATTTCACGCATATCACGGAGGGCAATGAACCTACTCACATTTTGCCCGGTGCAGCTGTTTAAAGTGCTCATGTTTACGTCTTTAACCGACAACCGCCCTTTTTGTACTGAAACTTGTAAGTGCATACAGGTATAACGTTATGAGAATATGCATGAAATACCTGAGTATAATGAGCCGGACAAATAAAATGAACGACAAAAAACGAAATGAATATTTGAATTATATCTCAACGAAAACAAACACTATTAGCAGTTTGTTTATTATTAGTCAAGATTTTTTTTTTAAATATGCATACCCAACAACAATAACTATCAGTACCGTATTTGTTTTATTATTTAACAACATAATTTCAACGATCGACACGTATTGAGTCAGCTACACAATTATTTGTTTTCTATGTCGTTACCAAATACACATAAAGTGAAACTTCAGCCTTATCAGCAGGATCTCACACCATTAATATATACAATGCGGTGCTTTAATTATGGCAAGGAACCAATTGCCGAACCGTGAGACACAAAACAAATGCACTAGACAAGACACACCGTTTTTTGCAATTGGTTCCTTGCCATAAATAAAGGACCACGAAGGTGTGTATGATAGAAATGCAATACTGCTGCAGCTTCTGGAGTTTCACTTCTTTATATTGTGTGTCGCACGTTTCAAAATGATTAATAAAAGGGAGACTAACGTGATTGTGAACGTTATAACTCCGTCAGATTCAAATAAATTGCAATGGGTTGATTATGCCGTAACGAACCATGGGGTATTTATCTCGTTCTCCCGATATAGCTAAAACGTCAGCACGAATGACTTAGTCGGATTATGTCGGTACAAAGCACGAGGTAGTTATCTTGTTCAAACGAGTAAGCTATGTTATTACCAAGACTTACTAAGTCGTTTTCGCGACTTACTATATCGTTTCCACGGGTAAGTTATATCGTGATAACGAGTAACAAAGTAGAAAAATCGAGTAACTTAGTCGTGGGAACGAATAACTTGCTATTGGCATGAATAAAAACATAAACATGTCACACCTGTGTCACTATAGACTCATACGATAGTGTTGAAACATTTTATATGGCATAAACGCGTTCTAGGTTATTGACCAATTCCCCTGAAATCTTTGTGGATACAAGTAATAGTATTAACCCATGTTCTTATTTTAAAAGGTTTCGATATGATTTATTTATAAAGTACCATTTAAACAGTTTTAATGCTAATTGAGTTATTATTCTCATATACAAATAAACCAATTGCAAAAGGTTTATAAATATTGTTGTAAGAATTATGTTTCTTGCACTTTCATTTAGTTTACTATTAAATAATATTATCGATCAGTTGAATTTCTTTCGTACAAATAGAGTTCTACTTTTTACAAAATAAAATTACGTTTAAAAATACAAAACTATGTGGTATGGTCCTTGATCGCCAAGTTTCCTTAAATCAATAATTGATATTGTCAATAACTGTATGGGGCAACCATTTCAACGCGACATTAATCGGTATGGCTACGTTCTTTTTTTTCAAACCTCGAACTAACGATATTCAAGTCGAAATAGATTTTATTTTGTGGACTTCGTAACTGAATAGATTATAAATGTAGGACAGATATGAACCTTGCATTGTCGAATGTCGTACGTGGTTTGCTTGTAAGCAGAACATTGTCAATTTTATCTGTGCGCATAAGTGTCATCATATTATTGACCGGTTTACCATAGGTGTGTTTTTAAACCGTTTGAATCTTCCTGTAACTAAATTAAAAACAAAGCTGGAAAATACTACTTAAACTCTTCTCTACTGCTGAAAGAAACACGTGTGTTATTTAAATGTTTGATTTTTTATTCTGACATGTTGGAGAAAATTATAAATTCAATAGGCCTGGCATGATGTCCGAAAGTTGGATGCCATAGTTGGATTTGTATATTACTGTTCTGTCTGAAACGTTTACATGACATACATAGACATGTTAGAACTCTACTCGCAATACATGTCATCACTCTAAATGAGTATGTATTGTACTACATGTATAGGTAATAATGGATTTTACCCATAACGTCCAAACGGGCAGTGAAGATTCGGCTGAACTGTTCCAGCTTGCTTGTCAGATTGATTCGACTTTGGACTCCAGCATAACATCATTACTTTCAAATGTCAGAATCTTCAATGCATTTTTAAAGGTAATTATTAAGGAATTTTGTATGAGTTGTTGGATTGATTTAAGATGCTTTCTTAAACAAACAGCTCATATAATTATGTTTTTATTTCAATGTTTTACTAATCAAGTATCTTAGTTTTGCAAAATATACAAATTTGTGTATGGCTAATCATTAAAATAATGTGTGCGTAATTGATACAGCACAGCTGATAATACTTCCAGGATAACATATTTTATGTTTGTTTGTTAGCTGTTTCTAACTCTAGAATATATTACAAACAATTAGATTTCAACAAAGTTTTATTTTGTTTATGGAGTAGGGCTTAAACATTGACAAGAAGTTTGTCGCTGACAAAACAGGAGTCCCGTACCGGGTTAATGTTGTCAAGTAAGAACCGGATCTCCATTAAGATTCATCAACCTAGCTTTATAATAATTACTTTTTGTTATTGAAGATTCCATATTTTAGTTTTCAATTCGTGTTGTCATTATAGCAAGCAAACTGCTAGTGTTTTAGAAAAAACTTACCATGAAAAAACATTCAGTTCCCCATATTACCCTCTTTCCAAATAACAAGAATTAAACCTAGTACTGTTTGAGTTGTCGCAGAATCAAGATTTGTATTGTCACTTATGTATATAACTTTAGCAACAAAACACATACCGAGTTTTATCACATTAGCTTAAACACTTTCTGAGTTGTTGCATGCTCCAGATTATTTGTCACTTATTGCTCTAACCATAGCATTCACGCGTTTTCTCTGATGAAAACAACTGAAATGACGGTTATATTTCCTACGTGACAATTTATGCACATACCAAGTTTCACCATGCTATCTTAAGAACATTTTGAGTTAACATAGGATCCATATTTTTGGACAATTTTCACTTATTTCTGTGACAATAGCAACCACACCTTTTGTCTGACGAAACAAAATTCGATACCATGTACATTTTCCATCTGGCCCCCTATTCACAGCTAGTTTCATCAATATAACTTAAGCTCATTTTGTGTTATTTCAGAATTCAGATTTAGGGACAGTTATTCACTTATTTTAGACACCATAGCATCCACAATTTTTAACTGACGAAAAAGTGACATACCGCGTATATTTCCGATATGGATCGTGTTCTTAATACCGATGTTCATCAGCCTAGCTTTATTACTTTTTGAGCTATCGCAGGATCCAGATTCGGACGGACAGATTGACAGACGAACAGATAGACTGACACACAGACGGACGGAAAGGAAGGAGATCTATAGAGGCCGGAATGAGACTAATAATTGTTCTATCAATTACTCGTGCTTAAATGTTATCATGACTACTCCTTAAGATTAAAGACTTAAAATTGCGCTGTTGTTTTCTGATTCCCTCTTTCAAATCTTGTTTTAAATTATGTCATTTGTTCGTTATATGTATGGTTCCGAATGTGTGAATGTATTTTCAGTTCTTTGACGTGGAAGAGCTTGTACCAGTGGGAAGTTCCCAAGATGGATCAAAAGTCAATGTACCCGGTGACGGTGGGGACGTTGATATTTTACTTATCTCGAAGACAGTTGTACTAGACGAGTCACTATTGGAATATGACAGCCGCTATCCCGCATTTGTGCGAGTTTGGGGAATTGAAGAGCACAGCACATTCTTCAAACGGAAACGTTTAATCGATGATGTGTACGTTCCAGTCAACGTGTTGAAAAATTTAGAGCACAGATTGTATGGCCTTTTAAGGTTTTACATCAGTATCGCTACTCGTCCCGGAATTTCTGATTGCGGTAAAAGATATAACACCTTCCGTGAATCCGCCGTTGTATTTGAAGTGGCGGCACTTGACGGAGAGTCGGCGCTAACTGCCGTTCAAATCAATGAAGTTCCCGATATACGCATTGGGAAATTTAAAGTTGGAATGAAACTCATTCACAATGCTCTGGACTCACTCGAAGCATGCACTCTTAAAGAAGACCCACATGATTTCCCAGATGCCCAGTCGCAAGTGACTTTTTTAAACTTAGTCGAATCTGTTGCCAGTGCTGTGATAAAAATGGTTCATTTTACGGATGGATATGAGAAGAAAAAAGAAAGTTTCATACGACAGGAACGACAAGAACCGGAGCCGTATACAGTGCCGATACATAATGACAAAGCTGACTCGTTACAAATAATTGGCGAAACTATTGAACTTCCAAAGCTTATGACTGCTGATATGGTTCCTGCATTTTCAGTTCGCGGCTGGCCAAGGGTGGCGGAAGAGTGGATAACACGAGCTCGACGATGGCCTACACCTGAAATAGTAGATAACGTTTTACAAATAGGCTGTCAAATCGTTGCAAAGCGACCTTTGTATCCGGAACTAAATGGCGACAGAAAAAACGAAGATCATTCATCGGAAGAGGATGAACGCGATGTTTGTTTTAGACTGTCATTTTCACAGTGTGAACTCGCCTTAGCAAAGCAGTTTTCAGAGATACCGCTTTTATGCTGGAAGACTTTGAAAGCATATCAGAAATCGTTCCTGCGTACCGAACCTCCTGTACTGACTTCCTATCATTGGAAGACTGTGGTTTTTTGGATCAGAGAAGAAACGGATGACGATTTTTGGTCGGAAAGAAACTTCTCGAATTGTGTTTCAAAAGCTTTAGACTTCATGATCACATGCCTAGATCAGCGTTTTCTACCTGGATACTTTGTACGGGAAGAAAACCTCATAACTGGATGTCGCGAGGATTTAGTCGAAGAAACACTGAGCAAGGTAATTGACATTCGTTTGGCTCCATACGCTTTCCTGTATAACTTTTTGGAAGATCCACCCACGCCCGACGTGTACCCTGTGTCGATAGACAAAATAAAAGATTTTGTGCGTGCAGAAAATCAACAAACTTTAGTAGAAAATATCACAGGCAGTGTAATACATGGACTGTGGTCTTCTGTTGGTGCGAATGACACTGAATGTAACAATGATGCGTTTGAATGCATATCCAGAAGGTTTCCCGATAACCTTCAGAATTTTGTTCAAATCGTTAAAAGAGAGTATATAGATAAACCAGATAATTGTGTGTCTTGGATAGAGAGAGTTGCGTTTACTGGTTTAGAATCGGCGATTGAAACTGTGCTTACAATGCCTAAAAATAAAGCATTGACAACATCTGAAAACCCGAACACAGAGGCCAAACAGTCGATAGACTATTATAATAATAGCACGTTCGGAGGAGCATGTGAAACATCTGCATATGTGGACATTCAGGTGATATACTCGAGAGAAGATTATAATAACAGCCGAACAGAAGTATGTACACGTTCTGGCAATCCGGATTCAGATGAGAACATTCAAAACACGGATACATGTTTTAACAATGAACATTTTGCAAATAACGATACGACAGAGTACCCTGAATGTAATACGAACGATAAGGATTCAGTTCGTCCTAGAGCATCCCTAAAGAGTCGCTTATTAAGAACTGGAATCGGATGTTTAAAAGATATTGTTGCTGAAGTAGTAGATACAGATGATGATCATGACGACGAGAATTCGTCTGGTATGGATGTTTTACGTTTGGCTGGAAGATTTCTAGGAACTGTTCACAAACGTTTGTGTGAAGACATAGATGACAACAAATTGAAGTAAAGTGGCGTTATTTCATACTTCATGACACATAGAAAAATCGTAATCTAAGTTAACATTTAAAATACAAACATTAAAATTAATTGAAGAAGAAAATGGTGATTACAGTCTAGTTTATGTTTGCTTAAATTAAGATTAGTTATATAATGTACATAGTACACAATGTTAATTTTGCTATTTGCAAAATGTGGTTTATAACTACACACAGTCTTACATAAGCATTTATTGAAATTTAAGCAAAATGAATATTTAAAAAAATCCTAATTATAACATAGGATAAAAATGGTAACATTATAGAACTTTCAAATAAGATACAATACACAATGTATTAATAAATCAGATTTTTTTTTATAGCAAAACGATTTATGATGTATCATTTGATTAATTATCTTCTTACGTGCATGCGAATCACATAATAGGGCAAACAAACAATGAAATAAAGCATGAGTTGCAAAGCTTGGTTGTATCATGCTGATATCCAACATCTGCTGCTTTGTTCGTAAATGCCCCAAATATTCGTCAAACGTTTCATCCGTGATATATCAAACACTAACACGTTTATTGAACTCTTGCTCGAAATTGTTCATTTTAGTGTAGATTTGTTCTATAACACATTTATATTTAAGAAAACAAAATCGTAAATGTAACGTTCTTGTTCATTTTTTCGTCAGATGGTCTAATAGCGACCATTCGACCAAATCTGCAAAAGTCATAAAAAAATCGTACTATGACTGTAAACGCATAT
The DNA here is from genome assembly GCA_007657795.1 of Dreissena rostriformis. NCBI lineage: Eukaryota > Metazoa > Mollusca > Bivalvia > Myida > Dreissenidae > Dreissena > Dreissena rostriformis. Next base: position 19,134 of record VMBQ01009475.1, read on the forward strand.
ACAAATACGATCCATCAATTGCGAACAGAACGGAATTTTTACAAGCCAGATCGGTATATTGTAAAACAAAACTTATTGCTAAAAATTAATACTATAGTAAAGAAAGCAAAACATTGCCAACTTTAAGTAAATCCAGCCCAAAGAAAGTTTGGAAATACATAAATAAATATAAACTTAATAAAAACGACTGGTACAAATGGCGTTAATATTGATGAATTAATAGATCATTTTAAGCATTTATCTAACACACCTCATCACAGTTCGCTCAGTGTTAATGAATTTGCATCAAGAAATGAAACACTTCATATTGATGAGTTAGATCGCCCATTTTCACTTCTAGAAATACAAAAAACAATATCAAATCTAAAACGCAATAAAAGCGCCGATATGTCTAAAAATGTTGCAGACTTCTTTATTGAATGCAACGATTTTATTTCTCCATATTTAGTTAAAATTGCAATTACATATTCGATAAAGGTATTTATCCTGAAACTTGGTGTTATGGCGCTATTGTCCCTATTTTCAAAAGAAGGAGATAAACATGTTGCAGCTAACTATAGAGATATTACATTAGTAAATATCATAGCTAAAATATGTTCAATTACATTGCGCAATCGAATTAATTCTTGTCGCGAGAATGTTAATATATTAAATACATCGCAATTCGGATTTAGAGATGCACGTAGTACGATTGATTGCATTTTTATTTTGCATACTATAATCCAGAACATTATTAATAATAAATCGGAACTTTATTGCGTTTTTATTGATTATGAAAAGGCTTTTGATACTGTTTTACACGAGGCTTTGTGGATTAAATTAATATAGGCAGGAATAAGCTGTAAAATGTTAAAGATGATCAAGTAAACCTATCAGAATGTTAAATCGTGTGTTAAAAATTATAAACAAATATCTTATTCGGAGCTTTTGATGTTACGTTAGGAGTAAAACAGGGTGAGCCATTATCACCCTTATATTTATTTTATTTATTAATTACATTAATGGTTGTATTGATATTAACAGTTTTACTGAGAAAGATGTACGTTTATTATCAATATTTATGTTGTTATTTGCTGATGACATTGCATTATTTACCACTAATCCAGAAAGTCTACAATTACAATTAAATTATATCTATCAATAATCATGTAAATGAGGATTACAAATTAATATAATCAAAAATAAAATGTGCATACTCGAAAAAAAGGAAAAGTAATTGTACATTAAGATGGAATATTAACCAACAGGCTATTGACATTGTTGATGAATTTTGTATCTAGGCCTCAAACTACACTTCACTGGTAATATATCAAAAGCAATTAAGGAAAATAATGAACAAGCCTTAAAAGCTTACAACCATTTATCGTCTATTTTTAGCAAAGTAAAGCTGGATATTACAAAAAATCTTTCTCTGTTTGACTCCCAAGTGGTACCAATGATTTTATATGCATCTGAAATGTGAGGAATTTACAATATTGATGGAGTTGACAAACTTCATTTTAAATTTTGTAAAACTATTCTTGGTGTGCGCTCACAGACTTCTAATGCCGCTATCTTAGGCGAACTAGGCAGATTTCCTCTCTTTATTATATGCAAACAACGGGCACCTTGTGATTGGGTTAAAATCAAACACAATCCTGAATCTCTTATGCACACTGTTAATAATTAACAATGTAATCTTTGCAATGATTTTACTAGGGATAATAATAACAATAAAAAAAACTATGTGGTGTGCAATTGTAAAACAACAATTAGGACATCTAGGACACGGAATTTTATTCAATAATTTAATAAACAATTTTAATTATTCTTATGAAATTACCCAGAGATTTAAATACCAATTTATCCAAAATTGGCACGATACGATATTTAACCAACCGAAATTAGAATACTATAGAATGTTTAAAGGGAGACTGTACGATTTTTATATGTGTTAAATTTTAATATATTAATAAAATTATGTTACGATGACACAAAATAGACAATAAAAATTAAACATTGAAGACGAATGTCATAAAATGCAGCAAAGACAAATTAGCGCTGGTTAAAGTAACATAAATACTCAAAAATCAACCGAAATTTCGGAAAGTAATTCGTAAAATAAAGTTACCCAATAAAANTTATTTCGCATTTTTCGACACATGTTCTTCTTAACTTCTATTTTAATTTATAATGAAATATATGTATAATAAGTTGTTCAGACATTTAAAAAAAAATCATAAATATTTGACAAAATCGAACAGTCTCTCTTTAAGACTGAATTCGAGAATGAAAAATATTTAGATTGCATCAATACTGAAAATCACGCACAAAATTTATCAAGATTTAGACTTAGCGCCCATAAACTCGAAATAGAAGCTGGTAGATAAAATAACATACCAAGATACCAACGCACATGCAGACTATGTAACGCAAACGCTGTTGCATCTGAATATCACTTCTTTCTAACTTGCCCAATCTATAACGATCTACGAACAAAAAATTGTATTCGATCAAACTGGCCAAATTTAGCGAAATTTAAAAACATACTCTCTTGTCAACATAATAAAGTCATTAACAATGTTGCCAGATTAATTACTGATGCCATGAAACTCGGTGAGGAAAAATTACAAGCATTTGCTGCTTCTTAAATAAATATTATATGTAACCCTAATTATTCAGTCTATGTTTTAATTGTTTGCTATTTTCTTTTCTTTTTTGTTGTTGATACGTACACATTTGTACATACTGTTTGAACACTTTCATTGTAGTTTGTGTTGTTTGCATGATTGTATATATATTATACTGATGCACTTTGACTATACTTTGTTTACTTGTATCTAAATGGTCAAACGCGTTTTGCCGATATACCAATAAAAAACTTGAAAACTTGATTAAATTGGGAAAAGTGCGATCAGTTTGTATTCCCCCACAAAGTATGAGGCTTTACGAATTGCACTTGTTCGTTAGTCCGTACGTATTCCCTACGTACGCTCGTACTGAAGTTTGTTTTCAAAACTCGTCTTTAACTACGGGACAAACTTTCACTGTTTAATGACCTTATTGCATATATAAGAATGAAGAAAGAAATTATTGCCGCGATAAGTTTATCCGAATTATGGCTATTTTGTCACCATAGAATATATGTGTCGTGTTCTGAGAAAACTGGGCATTATGCTTGTGCGTAAATTGTCATCCCAGATTAGCCTGTGCCATCCGCACAGGCTAATCATGGACGACAATTTCCGCTTTTATGTAATTTTTCGTTTTAATGATGTCTCTTCTTAGCGAAAATCCAGTTTAGCGGAAAGTGTCGTACCGGATTAGCCTGTGCGGACTGCACAGGCTTATCTGGGATGACACTTTACGCACATGCATTTTGTCCAGTTTTTTCAGAACGCGACTCATATACATGTGGTCCCCAAATGTGTGGGTTCAACTCCTCTTTAACTACTGAGTAAATCTCGCTCAAAGTGTCATAGTTTAATGACCCTAATGTGTACATAATTGTAACGCAGACATTTTGCAGCGACGTTTTTCGACATAATTATGGACATGTTATTGCTTTTCCACTAAAGAATATATAAATATTCCGAAAATGTTGTATCTTCAACTGCTTTGTAACTACTCGATTACTCTCGTTCACACTTTCACAGTCGAAAGACTAATGTGTCGATTATTGAAAAGAAAGGATTTTTGACTAGCTTAATTATGGCCTTTTGTTTTGTTTCTCCACTGTCAAATATATAGTGGATTTGTCTGCTTTGTTGAGGGGCATCAAAATGAATGTCTTGGAAACATTTCTAGTTGTTTGTATAAAGAGTTTAAACAAACGGCTTGGCCAATTTGTAAAATATGAAAATTCAAATGAATCCGGTGTTGAATAAAAGACAAGAAAACTACATTCATATTTAAACAGATTGCAATATTGTAAATGGAAATACTGATCTTTGACAATTAAAGCTCTAGATAGCACCCTGTGGTTAAGAAATTATGTATTGTTGTGGGTTTTTGTATGAATATATAATTTCATATTCGTTAACAGCTAATCTATCTAGACTTTAAACATGTAATCCTCTACTTCGTAACAACCGATTAGAACCGGTATCGTTCGCAGAAAGTTTTTTTTTTGGAAGTCGGATTCGGATACCCGTTTGAGCACTACTTGAAAGTTAGGTATTGTTTTATACCAAAATTATTTCAAACCCATTAAGTGTTATTTTAATTCTAGTAGATGATGTGTTGATATAAAATGTAATCATTGCGTTCATTGCATTCATATGAGAAATATGGGCTTTTATTCAGACAAGGGTGTTAACTATGATTTTTGACAGTTGTATCCCTTGTTTATATTAATAGTATTTTTCTAAGGTCCCTGTGCATTTATTATGTTGTTTTTATTTTGGTCGCAATATAAACTTTAACATGGCACCGTTTGATGCTTCGCATCAATATTGTTCTTGCATATACTTTAGCCGATTATGCAATAAAGACATGTAAAGTTACCATTCTGATGTCTGTTCATATAAACCGCGCTGTAACGTTTTCAGTGTGCGTTTTTAATTAGAATATCAACAATAAAACAATAATTAACTGGGATTTTCAAATTAACTGTTCTTATTTACTCAGTATACCCACTTTTCAACGTTGTCGAAACATATCGATACAGAAAGCACACGCCAACATCCGTTTTTCTACGCATGAAATCTAGCCGTTTAACATAACATCGGGGGAGGGGGCTTTTTTATTCTTATATTCCATTATTATATCCGTTTGCAAACCTGAAATTACAAGACATATAAAACCAAGCAAATGAATAAACTACAGAAACTATATATCAAGAGATCAATTATTTTCCTCACCCACTACTTTAATAGCATAACGCCAACTATAAACATAAATGATTAAAACTGAGATCATCGCATTAAAATGGTCAATGTCAAGCAGTAATTTAGTACACCTTCATAAGAGGGAAGCTGGTTAATGACAGTGCTGTAATACTAAGAATAGCACACCATAGATTTCATTAATAATCTAACTTAAAATCCTGAAACGCACAATACAATCTATGTAAATAATCATTTTCATGCAAGCTGTTGAAATGTACGTTGAATGTGGCGCACGTTTGACACGTATATTTAATTAAACTTATTAAAGGAAGTTAACATAGGTATACTCTCGCTTATTCTATCAACTGTTCGTATATATCTTGAAAGTAATGTATTATTCTACAAATTGTAACATAGATTACATATTGATTTCAACAAAACAAACTACACGTTTAAACTTGTCATTGTGAAAATACATTGAACTTCTTTATCTACATAAAAAGCTAACAATGACAATGTATCATCGGTATTGAATCGATAAATACCGTTGACTGCATTCGAACTCTTACAATTTCAAATGTTATCTGACATGATTATTATCTATCAACTATCTGAAATAATACGTTTATGATACTCTGGCATGATAACAATTACACATATTGGGCGACTGTTTAAATTAAAGTCTAAGGTTTTTCTTTACGTGTAGTAGTAGTAGTAGTAGTAGTAGTAGTAGTAGAAGTAGTAGAAGTAGTAGTAGTAGTAGTAGTAGTAGTAGCAGTAGTAGTAGTAGTAGTAGTAGTAGTAGTAGTAGTAGTAGTAGGAGTAGCAGTAGTAGTAGTAGTAGTAGTAGTAGTAGTAGTAGTAGTAGTAGTAGTAGTAGTAGTAGTAGTAGTAGTAGTAGTAGTAGTAGTAGTAGTAGTAGTAGTAGTAGTAGTAGTAGTAGTAGTAGTAGTAGTAGTAGTAGTAGTAGTAGTAGTAGTAGTAGTAGTAGTAGTAGTAGTAGTAGTAGTAGTAGTAGTAGTAGTAGTAGTAGTAGTAGTAGTAGTAGTAGTAGTAGTAGTAGTAGTAGTAGTAGTAGTAGTAGTAGTAGTAGTAGTAGTAGTAGTAGTAGTAGTAGTAGTAGTAGTAGTAGTAGTAGTAGTAGTAGTAGTAGTAGTAGTAGTAGTAGTAGTAGTAGTAGTAGTAGTAGTAGTAGTAGTAGTAGTAGTAGTAGTAGTAGTAGTAGTAGTAGTAGTAGTAGTAGTAGTAGTAGTAGTAGTAGTAGTAGTAGTAGTAGTAGTAGTAGTAGTAGTAGTAGTAGTAGTAGTAGTAGTAGTAGTAGTAGTAGTAGTAGTAGTAGTAGTAGTAGTAGTAGTAGTAGTAGTAGTAGTAGTAGTAGTAGTAGTAGTAGTAGTAGTAGTAGTAGTAGTAGTAGTAGTAGTAGTAGTAGTAGTAGTAGTAGTAGTAGTAGTAGTAGTAGTAGTAGTAGTAGTAGTAGTAGTAGTAGTAGTAGTAGTAGTAGTAGTAGTAGTAGTAGTAGTAGTAGTAGTAGTAGTAGTAGTAGTAGTAGTAGTAGTAGTAGTAGTAGTAGTAGTAGTAGTAGTAGTAGTAGTAGTAGTAGTAGTAGTAGTAGTAGTAGTAGTAGTAGTAGTAGTAGTAGTAGTAGTAGTAGTAGTAGTAGTAGTAGTAGTAGTAGTAGTAGTAGTAGTAGTAGTAGTAGTAGTAGTAGTAGTAGTAGTAGTAGTAGTAGTAGTAGTAGTAGTAGTAGTAGTAGTAGTAGTAGTAGTAGTAGTAGTAGTAGTAGTAGTAGTAGTAGTAGTAGTAGTAGTAGTAGTAGTAGTAGTAGTAGTAGTAGTAGTAGTAGTAGTAGTAGTAGTAGTAGTAGTAGTAGTAGTAGTAGTAGTAGTAGTAGTAGTAGTAGTAGTAGTAGTAGTAGTAGTAGTAGTAGTAGTAGTAGTAGTAGTAGTAGTAGTAGTAGTAGTAGTAGTAGTAGTAGTAGTAGTAGTAGTAGTAGTAGTAGAAATAGTAGTAGTAGTAGTAGTAGTAGTAGTAGTTGTTGTAGCAGTAGCAGCATCGGGTCACCATGACCTGATAAGCTAACTTATTTTCTATCAACGTACGCGCTGTTCCAGTATATGTTATTTGGTCAACTGTTGATGGGCTACAAACACTTGTATTGATGTGAATATAAATAAGGATACAGGTAAAGAACTACGTGTACACGGTAAGTTGAACAAGCGTAGTTTGTAAACGACATTGCTTCGATAGTCTTGTACGTAGCTTGTAGTTTTTAAAGAGGAAAACCTGAACGATTGTTATGAGTATATGTTGAAATTAAAATATTTAAGATGTCTTACTAATATGCGTTCGTTGGCACAGGTAGACATGCCTTTGTTTTATACATGTCGTTATCACGAGTAAGTAAATTGTTCCCATGAGTAAGCTTACTCGTTCCCACGACTAAAGAAGATAAATTACTCGTGGGGGAGAGTTAGTAAGTAAGTCGTCAGAACGATTAATTTAGTCGTGGGAACAATTTCTTAAGCCGTGGTACGACATAAATCATTCGTGGGTAAAAACGTTATAAATCGTGAGAACGACACACCTAACTCGTGGGAACGTATTAGTTACTCTTTTGAACGAGTTGACTAGCGTTTGGGAACAACATACTTATCCACTCAAAATATATGTTGTTTACCGCATGTGTCAAAATGGTTGATACAAGGAACGCTTAAATGTTTTCCATCAATATAAATCGGACAGATTCGCGCTTGTAAACGATTTTCAAACTGTGAATATTCTGATCGGCAGATTTTTCGTTACCGCGAGATAGTTATCTCGTTACCACGAGTCACTAAGTCGTTTCCAGCTATATCGTTAACACGACTTACTAACTCATTCCCACAAGTAAGCTATGTCATAACCACGACTCAATAAGTCGTTCCCACGAATTACTAAGTCGTTCCCACGACTTACTAAGTCGTTCCCACGACTTACTAAGTCGTTCCCACGACTTACTAAGTCGTTTCCACTTCTTACAAAGTCATTCACATGTGTTTCAAAGTTCGTTCACGCGACCGTTTAAGTCTTGGGAACAAGTTGCTAACTCTTGGGAACGAGTTAGAAAGTCGTAGTAACGACTTTAAAATTAAACATATGTTTTATCTGTACCACGGTATCAAACTGTATAAATATGGATTGATATAATAATAGTTCTTTTTCCTTAAAAACGTATTCGATCACATACCACTAATAACAATCAAAGATGTTTTCACAATACATAATTTGCAATTATAATTCTAGTAAGTTATATGTTTTGTTGTCATTCTTGTTCATGAAAATTCATTTATGTTTCTTTATTGTGATGTACACGAAGATAAAGTTTAATTAAAAGAATGATGGCAATGTTCTGGCTAAGAATTTACAGCTCAGCTATCAGAGTAACAAGCATAAGAAACAATCACTTCAGGATCTGGATTTACCTTCTGGATTTCAATAGGCGCACATTCAGTGTTCAATTAACACAACGGTGTATATGTCCCTAAATTATAATTACCCTGTTAAACTTAGAATAATCTATGTTTATTTAATTCACGTAAAACAGTTATTTTTGTCTGGAAATTGACTTCACCTTTGTCCCAATTGTTTTATTATGATTGTCATAATACGCATGTTCAACTAAATTGACCTTTATGTGAACATTTGAAATGTCATCATACTTTTTAACTCACATATTTTCATTTGAAGTAAACAATGTACTATTTTGGACATTATTATTTAACTACAAGTGTTCGATTTGACTCACTGTCTTGACTTATGCACATCCTGTCATCTTGCAGCTGAGAGAAAAGCTTTTATGACCATTTTCATAAGCTTCAAAGAAAATATTTTGTAACGGTTGTTTTCTGCGTGATTCGTCAACGTTTGAAGAGTTTATTAACAACAATGAAGTAATGATATAAAAAATCACTGAGTGATTTTGTTAAAACCCAGGGGTTTATTTGTATAAAATTGCGAACTGGTCATTGAAAAAAAGTTGAAGTTTAATAACTTTTTGATTTGACAGTTAATGTTCATCATCATTTGGCAGATTTATCCCTGAAATGATAAGGTGATAATTTTGTTTGGTTTGAAAACAAATAAAATGCAGTTTTTATGTGTGTCGGTTGAAGTTTGACCCGATATAATCAGATAAAATGAAGTGATAATGTTAGGTCCTTGTTGCGTGGGACAAGACAATTTACTAGTAAACCAAACCAAAGCGAATAACTTTTCAGCATAGAATGTTACTAAGGAATAATATCAATCTCTTTATCAATATATACATCTGTGTTTACTATTTTCACTCAAGTCACATGTATTTCTTATATGAACAACGTTTATTTTACTTCAAATATTTAACAAAAGATGTGTAGAAGATGTTACTAATGGATGTTACTTTTTTCTCATCAGAAGATCCCAGCCTTATATAGTACTCTTTATAGCACACTGCGCCATGTGCCGAGCACACGGCGCCGTGCGCCCTGTGCCGAGCACACGGTACATTGTGCGCCGGGCACAACAATTATTTACCAGACGCAATAAATGGTGTACCGGGCGCAATAAATAATGCGCCGGAAACAGATGCTCGAATGTTATGCCAAAAAATACAAGTTCTTGGCAAGATTAAATAATACAATACAATGTTAACAACAATATCATTAGGCAATATAAATCCCTGAAATGTGCGTTTCCTTCCATTTACAATCGGGTACATTTTGCTTTAAATACTTTAAAAACAATAGAAGAATGCTACGTAGCCTGCAGCTTAGCTGAATGTAACGGGTATAGTAAAAACCAAGATGGCTGACAATACTTTCACAACAGCATGTGTTTAACTTTAAATGGAGAAATCTGTTGATTAAGACAGTTTTAACTGGTAACATTTACCAAAAATGTGCAAAGTAGCACTCTTAAATGATATGCATAGGTACATTAATAAATTACTGACGAAAAACGTTATTCTTTTACAAACAAATGTCTGCCTTGCCAATAGGAAGTAAATATAAGCAGTTGTTAACAAAGGAATTGAATGTACACAATTGATTCTAGCCTGGCTATGTAATTCTATTGACTGGTCGTTAAATTTAACTGGTCAGCAATAACTATTATGTGGCCAGGCTAGACTGGATAACAATTTAGGAGGTAAACAGTGAGTTACACATCAAGACATCGGGGTAAGAAACTTAAACAATTCATAACAATAGTTTACACTATTCTACTAGAATGAGTGTCACTGGGGTATACCAATATCATGTAAGTCATTAAGTCATATCAATAATCGTCATACAATTTATTCAAATATTTACAACTATTGGCCAATTTAATACTTTACAGAAGCACAATTCTTTACTTATCACAGTGTATACTTCCAGCAAGTATTGATATGGGAGCCAACGAGTCAAAAGAAGTCATCTACGATATGGCAAAGGAGCTGGATTCTACCATAGTGCCAGAAATCAGAGATATGATCCGTATAATAAAATATTTAAATGAATTTCTCAAGGTAAGCGTAAGTTCGCCAAACAGTTTATATTGCATTGTTATTGTTATTTAATGCCGCTTGACAGAATAAATTATAAATATATGACTGAATTGAACTAGATTCGCATAATGATCTCCTAGTATTGCGTACGGACTAATTCTTAAGATTGAGGTATATATTATATATCCATTATCATTATATTGTTTCTGTTTCAGGATATTTGACAAAGAAGAGCTTGTTCCTGTTGGAAGTTCGCAGGATGGATCAAAGGTAAACACCCCTGGGGACGGCGGTGATATGGACGTATTGCTTATTTCAAAAACGATCTGTTCAGATGAAGCACTGTTTGATTATGATATCAAATATCCAGCTTTTTTTCGTTTACATTGTGTGTGCATTCCCGATATTTTAAAAGAGCTGACCTTATCGACAACAAATGGGTTTCCGTGAATGTACTTAAAGAAATTCATAAACATTCCTGTACTATATTGCATATAGGGTTCTCTATGATATCACTCTTGCCGAATATTGAAGTCAAACCAACAGCGGTTGGGTATGAAATTGATCTTTCAAAAACGATCTGCATCGGAGCTTTTCGACAAAATGCCTTCAGATATCGTGCCTGCATTTTCGTTTTTTGGCTGGCCAAGACCATCTGTTGAATGGATTCATAGAAAACGGAAATGGCCAACTACATCAGTCATCAGTTATCAGAGCTGTGATATCCACAGGTTGTCAGGTTGTTGCAAAACGGCCACTGTTTCATTACCTTCGTGGTGACCCCGATAAAGAGAAATTGGTTGATAAAGTAAAAGATACGTTTCATAGACTGTCTTTTTCGCGTTGCGAACTTGTCCTCGCTAAAAGTCTAACGGAGGAACAGATGTTGTTGTGGAGAATTCTTAAGGCTTTTCAAAAGGGATTCTTGCAAACAAAACCTAAAGTACTAGCATCATTCCACTGGAAAAACGTCGTCTTCTGGATCAGCGAACGTCTCGATAGCAGTTTTTGGAGGCCAAATAACCTTCATGATGCTATTTTAAAAGCCCTAGAGTTCATGATTAACTGTTTAGAAAAACAATTTGTTCCTTTATACTTTGTCCGTGAGGAAAACCTCATAGCTGGCTGTCGGGAGGATATGATAAAAGAAACTCTGATCATTGTGAGAGATATCCGCCGTAAACCTTTAGTTTCTTTGCAACAATTTCTGAAATGTCCACCCAAACCGGAAAACAAGCCGCCCGTGCCAGACAACGTTGCTTCATTTAAGACCAGAACATTTATGTCAGCGCTATGGGTGCTGAGCTCCACTTATTACCCACAGATTTTTAGCTCAGTTGACATACGAACTTGGTTTGCGGAGAACGGAACGCTTGAAATTACTTCCAATGATGTCAAAAGAGTATGCACAAAAGCAGCAAATTTTTGGTGGACTATGTGCAACGTGGATTATGATATGGGTTTGTCTTACATGGATGATTTGGAGAACAAACGTGCAGATTTAAGCGACGAACAAATCTGCGTACTGAAAGCATCTGATGTCGCACAATTTGTGGTCAACCTGTTTCCTGATGTCACATATCTTCAAAATATAGTTGAAAGAAGAGAATGTCATGGAGTACCATCGTTGGAAAGTATAGAAGAATTTGTCTTGGTGTTTTGTACACGCGGATCAACTTGCAACGTGACAGACAGAATTGAGGCTTTTCTTGTGAAGGCTGTGCATGCACATTTAACATTAATCAAGGAAATAGTTCAAGGTGGGAATTTCGATCCCGGAAAAATGTTTTCAACCTTGTTTAAGGGGATGTTGAATTCAGTTGATAAACATGGTCGAAAGCAAGTGATCGACTTAACTTTAGATTGACATACATATCAAACTGCAATTATAACGTGGAGAGAAAAGATTTCATTTTTAAAGCACGCATTAAATAATTAAAAACATTTATAATAAAAAGTAATATAGGCTGAGACGTTTGGATGAGTAATACAAAAATAGTATCATGAGTAATAGGTGCTGCTGTTGCTGTATTACTATATTTATACCCAAAACAAAATCGAAATTTATAAATGCTGCGATTCATGGGTTGGGTCGGGAAGAACGTATTTAGTTTTTAGTTGAAATACGGTTTCTTGTGACAATGACAGTTTACAAATCAGTATATTTATGTTATTAATTTATTTAATAATATTATATTAAATAAGAAATGATAAAAACTACTTTTATGCAGCTTCGTATTTCTCTCGATAGGATGCAAATGCATCTTGTAACATACAAGCGTATCATTGAATTGAAGGCTTTTGTAATAAGCATGCTGATTCAATTCGACACGCATATTTGAGCGTCGAGAGGACAATTAACCAGATAATTCCCTTAAACGTGACATACATCTTGATACATTTAGTGCACACGTTAATTC
>VMBQ01009476.1:0-30963 GCA_007657795.1 Dreissena rostriformis
AAACAGAGATAACTTTCCGTATAATAAATCATATAAAAGTGTTAATCAGGGTTGATGAAACGCTATTGGTATATACACTGATCTAAATATGAACATAGACAAATAAAGCGAACGCCTTGGTAAGACAGTTTACTTTTATTAATTGTTGATGAGACATGCTAAATGTTAAACGTATATGGTCGTTCTTACAAAGCATCGAAATCATAATATATTACATCACCATTGTGTTACTTAACGCATTGTATAAAGTGTTTGCCATTTCAATACATCTCGATACAGTCGTCTTGCACCTTACCAATCCTAGTCATTCTTCACTAAAGTCCCAACACTATGACGGGGAGCTTGCATTGTGGGAGTTAAGTTATTATAAAGCGGAGGTCATGGATTACTTGTAAGTGTGACATTTACATTTTAGGTAGAGAAAAGGTTGTTCACAGACGGACAGTGCGACTGCTATATGCCGCCGTTTACGAAGAGGGAGGGAGATAAAGATACAAAGAACAATACTAACATAAATACAAGCTCGTCAGGTTTTATGTTGGAAATATAATGTTAGGACTATTCAAAGAAAATAATTGATTGAACTGTATTATATTATGTCTACCACATCCCCAAAACTGCAAACAATTTACAGGAGTTATGAAGTCAAGCCGACTACTTAAGAATATAACCAAATAACTGTGTGCTCAACGTGCTTGATAAGACAAATAGCAGCCATCACATAAAGAGGTGTAACACTATCACTTGCTGAAGGGTCATCATTTTCCTAATACATATAATTAATTTTAATGTGTTTTTGTATGGCCGGTTATAATTTGTTATGCAATACGTATATTTGGAACCTATTTTCAAGACAGTCCCCAAACGTACGATATAACGTGTCGTTTGGTAATATCAGTCTTGATAGATTTTATCTTAAGGCTTGACTTTTTTCTACTCTCAGCCAACTTTTATACCAACTATTTATTACAGCTTATCACGCATTCACAACACACCTATTTCATTTTATACTTTAAACACTTTTTTTTTAAAGGGCAAAATCAAGGAATAATTATATAATATACAGAAGTGAAACTCCAGAAGCTGCAGCAGTATTGCATTTTTACCATACACACCACCGTGGTCCTTTATTTATGGCAAGGAACCAATTGCCAAAACTGTACAGTACGGCACAAAACGAAACAACATATACACATAGTAGAATGAAGCTGGGGTCAACGCCTTGGAACGGTCAATGCTAAGCATTGGGGGTTCAAACCGGTTATAGAGCGCTCAACGTCACACTTGGCCCAGCAATATTCATGATACATATAAGTTTAAATAAAATGTAATCTCAAAGCATTGCAACTAAAATTACACAGTTATAAAAGGGAATAAAAATGCATTCAATTAAATTTCTATTTAATCACTCAATGGTTATATTGTTATCCCATTTAAGGATTAAATGTAAATTGCATGTAGCTATGAACGTACTAGTCAAACTGTCAATTGCACGATGCGCGCTAGACCAAGTATGAATACATTTCCTTGCCCTCCTTATAAATATGAATATGAACATTGAATATAGATAGTTGATTTCAATGAGGTTTCAAAGAGCCTTTTAATTAACTGACAAAAAAATAACAAATGTAGAACTCGAGAGAAAAAAAACAAGCACATTTTCTGGAATGCATACAGGCAACGCGATCCTGTGCTTTATATGATTTACTATTGTAACGTAATGGCCACATTACGTTTCATCGGTGTTTACCGTAGGTGATTTGATTGATGCCAGCTCTTTACTGTTATTTAGTAATGGAAAGACCGGGTACCATAATATGTTGTGTGTCACGCCGTGTGTATTTTTATAATCAATATTGTCTTTCTAATGGTATTTTCTTGTCAATATAATAATAGAGAGTTGTCAGTAGAATAAGCGAGCATGATGCAACATATTTCAACACTGTGTTGAAATATGTTGCATCATGCTCGCTTATTCTACTTACAAACAAACCAACCACAACATCTGGAAGTATTAGGTGTGGAGATTGAAGGTATGGAAATACGTTTTTGGATAATGTTGCCTTGTTTGTTTTCAGCGTTGCATAGTACACAAGAGACCGGGGTCCGTATTCATCAAACAATTCTAAGACTTAAATCTAAGAAGAAAGGACATTATTTTAATTGGAATATTGAAGAATTGCTTTTATTTTGAGTCAAAAACACTGCCTCATTTTGCACGATTCATCATGTAGAACATTATTAAGGATATTATCACCAGTGGTAGGCTGAATGTATTCAAACGCTGGACGTATTTTTGGTTCTAAGCCTATTCTTTATTCGTAAGTCTAAGAATGGGTTAGTGAATACGGGCCCTGGAGAGTATTGGTGGGGACATGCAGGATATGGGGAGGATTTGTATGATGCTGTTGTCTTTTGTTCAAGCGTTGCATAGTACTTAAGAGACAGCCGATTTGATATTAAACAAACCGCGTATTACTATCATACGTCATACGATACACCGAAGTAAGTTTGGTTCACTTTTTAGAGATGTTATTGGCCTTACAAACGACATGATCCACACACTAGGGATACCATCGAAGGCTTATATTCCGTGGGCTGTCTCTCGTTCACCACGTACGCCGCATTTATAAGAGATCCCAATTACCGATATTTGTAAAGGTTAATACCAAATTAATCATGGATGGATTTAGCGTCTAAGATATGTAAAAGCTTATTTTAGATAGTGTATGAAATGTCATATAATATTTTGTTTAACAATAACAAGTTACACAGTAAGGCAATGCCCTGTACAACGTTTTAGTCTTGGTGGTTTGAGAAAAGAAACAAATTCATATATGTATAATTTTTTAATACAAGTGATTGCAATATCATGATATTTTAAGAAAACATTTCAACATTCCACACAGTATAAAAAATAACGTTTTGCCTATAAATTACGTAATAAATATGTCGAGCTATTTCTACAAAGCATCAAACCACCCATTAAAGGTTTTGCGCTTTGATAGATAAGAAACTATACATGGAAACTGTTATAAGTAGATTGGTTCATAAACCTATCCCAATTATGTAATTTTTTTTTATCAAAAAAGGTGTCATTGATATGAGCGGAAGCTGTAAAAGCAGTTCATAAAGCTCAATTAACACTCAAAATCAACGAATAGTTCGTAAAATAAAGTTAACCCATACACAAAATCAGGTTTCCTTATAGCAATAGCCAAAATTTCAAAGCTAAATATGGACTGGTAAAATAGATTTAACAACATACACAATGCTCGTTTTTATTTTGTTAATGGCAGAATATATTCCATTTTAATTTCCAGCAACGATATCTATACATTCAACATACGAACACTTAAATGGTACATGAACATGTGTTGACTATATTGCCTCATTAAAAAGAAAAAAACAGCATTTTGTATCTTGTTAAATCTATGTAACCTGACCACATCTAGCGTTGAAATTTTGGTGATTGCTATAAGAAACAATGTTATTTAATGTGTTTACTTATTTTACGAAATATTCGTTAATTTTGAGTGTTAACGGGGCTTTAAGAAACGTCAATTTATCCGTCTTGCGAATTTCAACCTGTTTACTTTTATCAAAGGGATTTCAGAAAATGAAAATGTCAAATTAACAAAACAATCTTTCAAACTTCTGGGACATTTCCCTTCTGAATAGTATAGTTAACTGCTTAACAACGCTACAATTACGTCGGAGCATATGAACAAAATTTGGATTTATGCATCGATAATCCGTCAAAAAGAATTATATATTTGATCGTTCAACCTAAAATGTGCAAGATCATATTGCTTTTGACAGGATTTGACATTATGGTTCAGAGCTTGTTAATTCAAAACGAGATGTAGTTAATACTTCGTTTTGTTTCATTTAATCGTGCCGCCATTTTTTTTTTTTGCTTTGGTTTATATATGACCGATGAGAAGCCAAATATTTTTTTCTTTTTTATTTTGTTGCAGTTCGCTTGAATGTTGATGATTTCAGGTCAATTATATTTTACACATTAATGTTTTGAATACATTTGGGCTTTAAGCCCCTATAACTCTCAAAATCAACGAATATTTTGTAACCAAAATTCGTAAAATAAAGCTTACACAAAGCGTTGCAATTTATGCTATTGCTATAAGGACCACTGATTCAACTTTATTTTACGAAATATTTTTCGAAATATTCGTTGATTTGAGCGTACATGTAATATGGTCTTGAATGTGAGGGTCGGTGGCTCTAAAATCGGTTCAAACTGCCAAAGCTATTTTTGGCTGTGTTGTTCGTGTTTTTCATCTCTTGTATTGTGTTTAATTGTATAGCGAATTCATCGCTTATTAAAAAACAAAACGTCACAGTACTAATGATAATGATTCCCTTCTGATGAAACTAGAGTTTTAAATGTGTTGAGCATGTCACGTTATTTGAATCAAAGACGCATAGCAGATGACGTTATTAAATATGAAAAAAATATATAAAAAGAAAACATATGTGCTTATATGCATGCACATCCGTGTGCTATTCGCAAGTAAAAAACAATTGATATCCCAGACTTAAGTTATTTACGTAACAGCACACTGTAAGTTGAGTCATTAGCAAGGCTTCAAAAAGGTTTGTCTCGCATCCGGATTCAGGAGTGGTTTCAATAATCTATTGGAGGACTTCGTTACATGCACACCTCCTGTGCAAGGAAAGGTTAAACACATCATGAGATGTCCGCGAAGTGGGGCACAGTGTATGTTACTTGTATCGAATTCCCGTTAGCAAGATATTTAATGTACCCACGTCGTCGCCTACATTGTAGAAAATAGAAATCAGCGTTTCACTGCGCCTACGGCAGTCGTTATAAAACAAAATCGCTTTTCGATGAAAAAATTAGCCGCGCTCTGGGAAAACTGGACTGTATGCATGTGCGTAAAGTGTCATCCCAGATTAGCCTGTGCAGTCCGCAAAGGCTTATCAGAGAACACTTTCCGCCAAATCAATATTTTCGTTTAGAAAACACGTCATATAAACGAAAACTAACATAAAGGGGGTCTGATGTGCATGTGCGGGCTGCACAGGCTCATCTGGGACGACACTTACCCACATGCATTAAGCCTAGTTTTCCCAGAACGCGGCTAAAATAAAGAAAATGAATAGAGATGACAGGTGTTATTTAGACTAGTTCTAACAATCGTAGTGTCCGATATGTGTGTTTTTTTTTATGAATTGCTTGCAACGTATTGAAGTCATAGTCAGGGAGTGTGTATACCTGCCAGCCGTTTTATTTTGCGAATTTTATTTAAATGATGCAAAATAATAAAATCTCATGCCTTTGACAGATTGTCACATATAAAAATGTTCACTCTCTTCGTAAAATACAATTCATTTCGGTTATTTCATACCGATTGATTTAGTACCCAAGCTTGCAGACAATCACATTACGTGCAATTTTATAATTTAGACAAAAATATCAAGATTTGTTTCGGTTGCTGATTTTTCTAATGTATGAGCTATTATCCCTTTTATAATCTGTTCTTCTTTCACAAATTTTGAAATCGTTATATTGCAAATCATGGTTGTTCAACAGAACTAAAGATAAGTGCATTGAATATATTATGAATATTAATTTGATTTTTATTGTAATTTGTATATTTATTTAGAAATTAATTTATTCAAATATATCAGTGCAAAAATGCATACTTGGAGTTAAATATATTGTTTATAATGACGCAATACAAAACCATTCTTTGGAAAATCATGTACCAAGAAAAGCCTCATTAGTGACAAATTGTTTGACATAAGAACAAATTTAAATGTTATGTCTACTAAATTGGTTTCATTTAGAGCTGACTTTCATTGTTCACGATAATTGAAAGAAGCACAATCTACATCCGTCGTTAATAGTTTTGTCTAAAACATGTCTCCAGAAGTACCTTTCAAAGCCAGGCGGTCATTTTTATGTTCTATACGAGACCTTCAGATAGGCTTTTGTTTCACTGGTGCATTGTTGAAGCAAGTTCTTGTCTTTATGATAAGGTAATGAACGAAAATATTTTCAATCAATCTTTTCTTATTTGCGCGAGCACGTAAAAGTATCGGGAAATGTCTTTACGCGGTAAAACCGCTGTGACCAGTCTAGGCAATATAAGCTCACCGAGCATATTTTTCTAATTAATGATTGTGTCAAGTATTTATCATAATGTACCCTTGTTATGAGGTTAAATGATCACATACAATATAACAATACACTTCTATTTTAAAAATCGAAATATTCTTCAGTATAAATTCAATAAAACTAAATTAATATACGTTAGTAAATTATTTAAGCATTGTCGAATTATTACAGTTGTGCTAATTATTTTTTTCCAAAATAACATAAGTTGTGATGAACTGCCTTATTTTGATTTTTAGAGTCGAACAAATACACTTAGAATGTGTGTTATACATGAACCTATAATCATTATCGTATTATCTTCAAAGAATTCCTACAAAAGTCCGAAGCGTTTCGTTGTGAACAAGAATCATTATATGCGTTGATATTGCATTCGATTTTTTCTTTGCAAGCCATAACACAATATTAATTATGTCAGGATTTGTTCATTCTGACCCACATATATTAATGATACAATCTATGAGTCAATAGTAACCATGATAAGTAGTGTCGATATGAAAGTAACTAAATTTTAACCTTGCAGTATATTTAGAAAATGAATTATTTTCTGAAATAATTTCAACTTCAGATGCTATCTTATTTAATGAAGTAAAGTTTTTACATTTGAAATCTGGATAAATGTGTTTTGTTTTCACGTGGCTGTTTTTTAATTTTTCTAAACACATGCATACACTTTTCAATACATTATGTCCGGTTGCTTGGTCTGAGAAACTATCAATAACATGTACCCATGTGGGATAACATTTCATTTTACAAAATTATTAACAAATAATACAAAGAGACCATTTCTTATATAGAAGTATGACATATTTGTCTTGCGGTGCTAATTGCTGATGCTTCATTGATGATGTGAAAAAGGACGTATATTTACGTCTTGCTGTGCATATCCTGTGAACACAGACGGCGATCTTTTAAATAAAGGAAGTGTTGCATTACCTTAATGGGCTGTTTCCGTATTTTACAAATGGCGCTGCAAAACAAAATACATGTTCATATGTTTCTAATGTTTGGTGAATATATTCCTAACCTGTGTATCCGTCACAGTGTTCTGAGTTTAAAATGTGTTTTTTGTTTGAAAATAAATTATATATCTTATTGTACTTGCTAAAATGTGTTATTGACCAAATATTGAATACACAATTCCGTTATTTCTATTACAAGACAAACGAATGCCACTGACTATTTCATCATTAAAAAAAATTGTTAAATGTAAGGTTACACTTATACATGAGAAAGCTAAAACTGGCTTGTTTTCAGACAAATAAACAATGGTTATGAACTAAAATGTAGACATGGCAAAAGCAAAACTTACCTGACTACTAAACAAATAAAGCAAAATATCTTTAGAAGCTATGTATTATTTAATAATCTATTGTTGATAGGTGAAATATCTTCATACAACATGGAATATAAGTATATGTTACAAGTTGAACTATTCATGTGTTCGGAAATTCAAGTAATAATTCACATTGGTGTCATGAAACAAATTGTTTTCGCAGAATCGAACTCAGTAACTATTATCTAACATTAACCAATTATATGTTTTATAATTATTGACATGTTTTTATGTGAACAATGACTGACAATTCAAAGTGAAAGCCAGTGAAACAATGTAACACATATGATCCGTCCTACCATTCACTGAGTGTAATATTGAAGACGTCTGAATAGAGAATATTCTTGAATCTTGTTAAGACCTAATGAGGTTTATTACTTCGAATCTTAAAACTCGGCAGACCAGATATATGAAATAAGTGTGAACGATTAGGTTTTGCATCATTGTTGCGAACGTACAATAATTGTTTAAGATCACGACATTCTTAATGATCAGTTTATTAGAATGTGTTTTTATATACAGGCCGAGACACGTTCTTTGAACACAATATACACAAATGTTTAGGTAAAAAATTAACATTTACATTTTATATGAAAAACAATCACGACGGTAATCATATGTGTAAGTAGATTTCTTTTCAATGATTACTGCGACAGTCATCGACATTAACACATCTTTAACTACTCAAACTCTAAACATATTTATACAGATGAATTCATACAAGCAAACGCCAATTTTATTTTTTTGGAAACGAATATAATTTTTATTTTATTTTATTTTGTCAAAACTATTAAACTCACATATATGCACGGAACCGTCATAAAAAAAACTGTCCGGTATACCTGAAATACTTAATTGTTTACAACAATACTTAAAACCCCCCAAAAAAATACTTTTTGGTGTGACAAACCGAAGAGAAATAGTAACCAAATATTCAAAAAAATGCAATGCAAACAGCTTTATACATATTGATAATTTAAATCTAAAACTTGTGCTTTCAGAAATAAAATTTACGTGTATTTTATGCCAATCACATTAACTTATTTCTCCGATTAAAGGAGTGTCAGTCATTCGAATAAAATCGTTGTTCCCGATGACACATTATATACTGAAATTAGTTTGTCTGTTTATCAAATGTGAATTTGACTTTTGGTGTATGTTGGTCTTTACACGTTTCTTATTAAAATTGTTTATACAATGAAGACAACGCTTGAATTTGAAACGTCATATTCAAATAAGTGTATTGCTAATGTGAACTTTCGTCTACAATGCAAAGAAGCTGTTTTGGTTTTTTAAACAGCTAATGTTCTTAATTTATCAAATTATACATTCGGAAGCTTTTGCTTTCGTTAGGTACAATTTTTGTTACGAATACATATACTCCCTGAATACTGAACTAATTTGAACATTAGCTGATTTTATGAGGAAACACTCGAAATAAAGGTTACTTACGAAACAACAAAAGTTCTTCGCGAATGTAAATACCCTCTCATGAGTAAAACACACAAGGTTTTATTAACTTAATGCACTGAACGTGAACTACAAACACTTTGTAGACACACCTCATAAATACTTTGCGTGTTGCCAGACGGATATTGTCAATAATATTATGCGAAGAAATAGTAAATACTCGGCGGTAATATTTAAAAAGGATTAGCTTTGCAACGCGACGTATTGTTGAAGCAAATATGCGGAAGCCAATCGTCCAACATGGATAACATTTTCTGGGAAATCGTGTACCAAGAAAAGCCTCATATTAAGTGACAAAGTGTTTGACATAGGAGCAACTTAAATGAAATGTCTACTACATTGGTTTCATTTAGAGCTGACTTTCCTTGTTCACGATAATTGAAAGGAGCAAAATCCACATCCGTCGTAAAAACGACTTTCAGAGGATTGTACTGCAATTGTTCATGTTTGTGTCGACGTTATTCAAAGAATCAGCATGAATACATTAATACAGCTTAATACTAAACACAAATTGTACCTTCACTAAACGAACTTAATGTTTGTATTTTACAAACAAACAAACCCTCGCGTATGCAGTGAATTGCCACACAAAACTCTGCAATATACATTGAATAATTAACTGTTAACACCACGAATTAAAACAAATCTCTTTGTGTGTGTTATAAACATCATAATAATAAGTAACTAAATATCAAGTAATCAAGTCAAACAGCTATATACATAGTGATTATGAAAACCTCAGACTCTACTTTCTTAAAAACAATTCACGTGCATTGTATGCCAATCATATTAACTTATTTCTTCGATATAAGGAGTGTTTCGAATAAAATTGCATTCAACAGCAGTTGTTCATGATAATCAAATTATATACTGACATTAGTTTGGTCTGTTTATCAAAGGAAAATTCGACTTTTGGTGAATGTTGGTTTTGTAAACATTGTTTATATATTAAATATGTGATAAATCATATTCAAATAATTATATTGCTCTTCTGTTCTTTCACGCGGATGAAGTTGAAGCTTGTAACGTTTTTACAAGTTTGTCTGTCTTGCACATTGTAATCATTTGACATCAGGCCGGGTTTATTCTTACTATCTAAAGTAAATTATTGAGACATATCTGCTTGTACACGTAAGTTTTGTATACCTCAAATACATACTTTAATACTGCTACACGTAAATAACTTATTCTTTACGAAATATACATATTTTAATCAATTGAAGTTGTTACAAAGTTATTATTATTGCAGTGTTCAATTCTAATTCCTTAAACTAGTAAATGAATGTTTGAGAATTACCATCTTCATGTTTCATATGCATGCATGCTTGTTGTTCATGTTCTGGTAACATTCCTATGGTCTTCATTCGTCGAACTTCTGTTATAATAAATTTCATGTTATTACATGGAGTGAATTAAAAAATATATCATTCAATAAACCTTTCTGTCTATCCATTTCTAAGTTATCCCGTCAGTTTCGACATTTGAATTATAATATTTTTTGTTCTGGCTATTATATGCCTTAATGTCACAGTGGTCTTCTCCATGAACTCGAAGCTGTGTCCGAGCAGTCGCTTTATTTT
This sequence comes from Dreissena rostriformis, assembly GCA_007657795.1. Lineage (NCBI taxonomy): Eukaryota > Metazoa > Mollusca > Bivalvia > Myida > Dreissenidae > Dreissena > Dreissena rostriformis. Next base: position 10,550 of record VMBQ01009476.1, read on the forward strand.
ATTCCAGCTTGAGGATCGCTATTAAATACTTCCATCTTTTAGGATATAACAATCATTAACATATCAACGTCTTGACGCGGAATTGGCTGTGTCACAGATTCTGGCAATGTGAAACTTCCACAATGCCTCGCTACTAATGCTTCCTGGCTGCTTTGAACTTCAGGCCCAGATACCGAAATGAATAATTCTAACTGGCTTCACACATGCTTCGTATTGACTTTCAGCGTCATCGGTAAAATGAATATTATAATTCAGAGCCTTCTGCCATATAAAATAAGAATGAAACTCAATCGAAGCCCATCCCAACGACCTATTAGTCTTTACCAAATCATGGCTTAACCAGTATTTTACGATGACCTTCATATCACGAAATTATGAAATTCTCTCCGTTGCAAAAGTAAAGAGCGAAGTGGTTGATGTGTAGCGATCAACATTTGTGAAAACCTTACACGCTTTTATACGAACATTTTTTCTTGTTGAAATTAATGCTAATCATCGTAAACCTCGTTTCGTTCACTGTCCAATTGTTGTTGTCCTCAAATTTGACAAACCTCAACCTCTATCCTGCAGGCACCGCATCTGGGCTTACTTCAAGAAGTATAGAACTTATCTCGATCACGTGACTGGGAGTCGAGTATCGCCAGAATCTTCATGGAATAGCCTGATATCATTCTCTATTCTGCCGGAAAAAGCTTACCGAATGAGGCAAAACGGTGTACATTTTTTACGAGAAAAAACGTTTGATTCATGAACCGAGAACAAAATCGATCGAATCAATAAGACACTGACACAGCATGATATAAATTCCAAACAAATCGTATCGCATGAACAGATCTCGTCCGCGACCCATAGATACATAAAACGAGACTCATCTGTAACTGATCTGTTAAATAAATAAGAATAACGTCGGAACTAAAACATTGTGTTGCATTGCAAAACAAATATCTAATTATTACTCTTTTTTCCACTAGTCCAACACTTATAAATATCGACAGTGTGACATAAAAAAAACACTCATACAGCCGAGCTCTTAAACGCTTTCTTCCAAGCACTCAAACGTAGATGTCAACACATCTATGCCTAATAATAACTCTTTAACCAGTCGTCTTCTGGACCGGATCTTATTAAACCAAGGCTTATAAAAGAGGGCATCTAAAAGCTGTATATATCTGCTATCTTCATAACAGTCCCTGACAAGTCAGTATTTCCATCTTTCCGATAACAATCTTATGCATCTCCCGTTTAAAAAAAATCAAATTATCGTCTGATTTCTCTCCTGAGTTGGCTTCAAAATAGTATGCGCGCTTTCATATATCTTTATAACGATTCATTTAAGCTCATGACAGTGGCAAAGAGTTTCGACACGTATTTTGCGATGTGTCCAAAGATTGACATGAATTGCGACAGTGTGGTCTCCTTACACAATTTTCAGATGCGACCCTCAGGGGATCCTGATAAATAAGTATCGTTCGTATTTATCAAACCGCAAGCAACGTTTTGTTATTGAATATTCATCTTAAGTTTGGTATGATGGACTTGGAATGATTACAAATAGTCATGTTCAGTTAAAAATATTAGTCAAATGTAGTTCATCGTGCTCGCACTTCTTTTCAATGAATAACTTCGCTTTTGTAAACATGTTAACAACAAATAACCTGATTTTGTTTCAAGATTTTGATAATATATGTTTATTGCATTTATAGGTCCTTCATTTATTCAGTCTGATTCAGTCTTATCAATCAAATAATGTATATATTCAAGCCATATACTCGATGACCGAAAACAAAAGCTTTAATAACTAGAATATATTTATTATTTATTAACCGGTACTAGGTCTAGTGATACATAATGAAAGTATATTCATAATACATACTATCTAAGGTTTATAACACACCCAATATAAAGACGTTATCGTCCTCTAGCAGATTGTTATTACGTATTCATGTCACTGTGATGATGGGGGTTCGTAAGAGTTACGTATCATCTAAAGAACGGTTGATTCATTCTTCGGCTGACTCATTCATTATAAATTATTTATTTATTTAATATTTCTCTGAATCTTGCGCTTCCTTCCTTCTTGTACGATAAAATCAATATTTGCGTTGTGTAATTAAATGTATTGTGTCTGTTGCGTCTTCACGACATTAAGTGCGGCAGACATTTTTATATTGGCGTACTTTAATGTCATTGTGGTTAAAGTTCACATCGCTCTTTCGTGTCGGCGACTGTTGCACCTTATAACACGCCAGAACTACATGACAGAAATGGGCAATTATCATTGGCATTTGCTGATATTCGTAATTTAAATTGGTAATGTGTATATTGTACCTATCAAATTACAATTAAGAAGCTTTGTTTTCTCCCTGTGATGCAGCGGGAATTTCAAATTCTTCGGATTTATTTGCGTTAAACGATACCAATCTATCGAAAAAAAGTATCGGAACATGGTTATTGTAACAAATTAAACACAGAGATGTTAAAAATTGTTATAAGCGTTACAAAAGCAACTAAGCGCATTCACACTAAGCCAATCACAAAAAAATGTGATATATTTGTTATCGCTATAATAGTTTTCTAAAGCGATTATGACATGGTAAATCAGTTACATTATATGTGATATAATAATAGGGTCAAATATGTTTTTCTTACTATATTTGAAATGCAAACACATATAGCAAAATATCCGTCCAGACGCGAGTCGTAAAGCGCTCCCGGCTGTGAATACAGTTGAAATGATTCGTCAGTAACGTAAGGCTTGTCTCTCTTGATTTTTAAAGTGAAAACGTCACGTAAACTGCAGCTTTCTAACGACTACATTTACAGCTTGTCCTATTGCTAAGTATTCATGCCATGTATTTAAATGGTATCCTGTAAGCAAACAATGATACAACGGAGGATAGTTTAACATAGAAGTCACGCATTTTAGGATGAAGAGACTGACAAGCGTAAAATAGTACTTATGTACGACATCTTGTCTGTTTTTGTTAATATATGTTTATGAATTGCTTGCATTGCATTGCAGTCAAAGTCATTGAGTGTGTCTACCTCGGCAGCCGATGTTTTGTGTGCATTTTGATCAAATGGCGCATAAGTATAAGTTCATAGTCGCTTTGAGCATACTTGGAGTTATACAGCTATATTGTTTAAGGAAATGATTACCACAGACACAATGAATACTACTTTCTAATCGTGAACCAATCAAAGTATCATTTGTGACAATTTGTTAGACTTAGGTACTAAATTTTATGACTACTAAATTGGTGTCATTTAGATCTGACTTACCTTGTCCGTGCTAATTTGCAGATGCTTAATCCACATCCGTCGTAAACGATGCTGAGGACTTTTATTTGTTTCGTAAATGTTTCTGAACACGTAATACAAAGGATCGACATACTCTTAAAACGATATGTACTTGTACATACTGTTGCAGTTGTGTTTCAGAATTGATCAGGGTAGAATTGTTTTAAACTTGTTTAGAAACAAGATGCTTATGATGGCTCCTCAGATTTCAATATACCGGTATACAGATTGATTAAGACTTGAGATAAACATTAATCAAGACTGATTCATAAATGTAGCTCTGTAGTGCTTAAGATGAAGAATCTGGAAAAGAAAAGCATTGTTTTGCAAATGAACAAATACTTAATGCTTTTTATTACAAGTTTGAAGATATTTTAAAACTAACAAGCGTGTTATTGCCTTTAAATCTGGCTTGTCAAATCGTGTGATTGTTTATATTTCGCTGGTTACACGATTGCTATCGTTGAATGACGGTGTCATCGGAGCTTACCATGTCTGTGCATCTACTTCTACGGAAACATTTAAAGTTAGATAACAAAGCCATGAATACGTGCAGTTTTTTCTTCAACGATTGTTTTTTTTTATTTTATATTATTGCCTCTCAGGATGCATTCATACTTTATGAACTGTGAAACAGTGCCAACATTATTTTGTGATACGAGAATTATCTGTAAAATTCAAAAAGGATACAGATTCAGCATCTTTAATAGAGTTGTTTTTTCTAAGATGTGATATTGTGACCTAGTTATGACTGCAATTTATCCATAATATAATATTTATATTATACTTATATTATATTTATATTGTAATATATACGTATGTCCAGTTTTTTCTTTCTGAGATTATAATTCATTAACATATTATTCGTTACATTATCTGGAAAATTCTGCTACGTTGATAAGAGGATTATTAATAGTATTCATGATTGAGGAGATTGTAGTTTAATGGTTCGATTTGCATGTACCAAAACGTTTCGACCACGACGAGACTCGAACTCGCAATCTTCTGATTCGAAGTCAGACGCCTTATCCATTAGGCCACGCGGCCGTTTGCCTAACAGTTCATGGTTGGTATTGTATTGCATGGTGTTCTTTACAATGAAACGAATATTGTGCAATGCATGCAACGTCTCTTTAGTCTGTTGACACTGCCTAACGGTAAGATGACCCAAGATAAACGATATCATACTCATCATCACTTTGGTCGCTGAAGAATGGGTTCTTGTCTTTATGATAAGGGTATGAACAAAACGATTTGCAATCAATCTATTTAATTTGCGCGCGCACGTAAACGTATCGGGAAATGTCATTACGCAGTAATTTAGCGGTGACCAGTTTAGGCGAGATAAGCTCACCGATCATATTTGTCTACATTAATGATTTTGTCAAGTGTTTATCATAATGTAACCTTGTTATCCGTATAAATCGAATAAATACATATCATTGTTGAAAGGAAGTAAAATGAACACATAACATATAATAAAACACTACTATTTCTAAAATGAAAATACTTTTAAGTATAAATTCAATAAATAAATAAATAAATAAATAAATATATGTAAGTACATTATTTGCGCATTGTCGAATAATTGTCGATTTGTTAATTCTTATTTTCCAAAATTACAAACATCAGTTTTGACGAACAAACCTTATTTTGATTTTAAAGTCGTACACTAAGAATACGGTTATAGATGAACCCGTTATCATTATTACGCGGACTGCACAGGCTTATCTGGGACGACAATGTGAGCACATGTATAAAGCCCCGTTTCCTCAGAGCGGGGCTCATATTAAGTCATCTCTTGCTGATAGGTGAAATATCTTCATACAAAACATAATCTAAGTATATGATACAAGTTAAACTATATGTATGCGTTCAGAAACTCAAGTAATGAATCACAGTGTTGCCATAAAACAAATTGTTTTCGCAGTATCCAACTCGGCAACAATAATCGTACATTAACCAATTATATGTTATTTAATTACTGACATGTTTTATGTGAACAATTACTGACAATTCATTGTGGACGTGAGTGAAACAATTTAACACATACGATCCTTCCTAGCATTCACTGAGTGCAATATGTAAAACGTCTTAATAGAGAATATTCTTGAATCTGTTTAAGACCTTAGAAGGTTATTACCTTGAATCATTAAAGCTCGTGGTATGTTGTTTTTTGCAGGATAGTTGCGAACGTACAGTAATTGTTTAAGTCTTCGACTTTCTTAATGATCAGTATAAGAATGTGTTTTTATAACATCAACAACCATATTCAACAACTCAAGCATTCAATTGCTCTTTAGCCAAATGCAAAATACACAAGTGTAATGAAGCAAAATACTTAGACTTTTACTTTCACAAATACAGTTTACGTGAATTGTATGCCAATCATAATAACTTCTCCAATTTAAGGAGTGTCTGTTATTCGAATTTAATAACATTCAAAAGCAGTTGTATCAGGTGGTAAAATTGTACACTGAAATTTGTTTTTGTCTTTTTATCAAATGGAAATTTGACTGTTGGTGAAGGTTCGTTTTTTAAACATGTCGTTTAAATTAAAATTGTGTATGCAATGAAGATAACGCTTGTATGTGATACGTCTAATCAAAAAAATATATTGCTCTCGCGAACTTTCGTCTATAATGCAATGCATGTTCTTATTGTGTATTTTTTTAACAATTTATGTCCTTGCTTTATCAAATTATACATGCGGTTGAGTTTACTTTCGTAAGGTAAAATTCTTGTTACGATTATCAATAATCCCTGGGTACTGAACTTCTTTGGACATTAGCTGATTTAATGAGAATATGCTCGAAATAATGTTACCAAAGAAAGAAACAAAAGCTATAAGCGAATGTGAAAACCGTCTCAGGAGTTAAAATACAATGTCGGATATTGTCAGTAATATTATGCGGAGAAAAGGTTAATAGGTGACGGTAATATTTTAATAAATTAGCTTTGCAACGCGACGTATTATTAAAGCAAATAATCGGAAACCAATTGTCCAACATGGATAACATTTTCTGGGAAATCGTGTACCAAGAAAAGCCTCATTTGTGACAAATTGTTTGACATACGAGGAAACTTAAAGTAATGACAACTAAATTGGTAACAGTTAGAACTGACTTTCCTTGTTCACGATAATTGAAAAAAGCAAAACACACATCCGTCGTTAAAACGATTGACATAGATTTTACTGCAATCGTTAATGTTTTTGTAGACGTTATTCAAAGAATCAGCATGAAAAGGATCATAGAGATGAATTTTAATCACAAACTGTACCTTCACAAAAATTAATTATTTTATTATTATTTTAAAATCAATCAAACTTATACATATGCACTGAACTGCCACACAAAACTGTTCAATAAACATTAGATACTCAACTGTTAACACCAATAATTAAAACAAAAAAAAACAGCAAATAATTGTTTTGTGTTAAAAATCAAATAAAAATAAGTTACTTAATATCAAGTAATCAATGCACATATATATATATATATACATGTATATATATATATATTGATTATGAAAACCTCAGACATTTACTTTCTTAAATACAATGTACGTGTATTGTATGCCAATCATATTGTTGTTCGTGATGATCAAATTATATACTGATATTAGTTTTTCTGTAAATCAAACTCAAATTCGACTTTTGGTGTATGCTGATTTTAAACATTGTTTTTAAATTAAACGTGTTTATACAATGAAGATAATGCGTGGATGTGATAAATCATATTCAACTACTTATGTCGCTCTTGTGTCATTTCGTTTACAAGGCAATTAAGCTCCTTGTTGTTGGCTTTTGCTATAAGGAACATTGATTTTTTATTGGGAAACTTCATTTTACGAAATACTTTATGAAATTTCCGTTGATTTTATGAGTATTAATGTTACTTTAAACAACTATTTTTTTTTCTTATCAAGTGAAACGTGCGGATGAGGTTAACTTATTTTATGCCAATGGCTGTTACGATTTTCAATAACCCTGGAGAATTATATCTACTTTGTGTATGAGATGATTTTATGAGGAGAAGCTCTTAAAGATGTTACCAAAAAAGAACAAAAGCTAATGTTAATGCAGTCACCTAAAAACATACAAGGTTCTGTTAACCTCATGTACTGAAAGTGAACTATAAACACTGTTTGTATAAATGCATACTCTCCATAATAGCCTGCAAATACACTGTTTATAGTCGACTGAGCTATTTTAAAACAATTACTATTGTAATACGATAGTATGTGTCATAGCACATAATATTATGTGGAATTTAATCGATTACATTGAGAACTGTCGTATACTCAATCATATACTCATAATATTTTATGCTTAATGAAGCGTTGTTGGTATTTGTACTCTGATATTAGTGTTAAAATTATGAGGACGTTTCCACAAAACATCGAATTTATAATATATTACTCTTGTATGACTTTACTCATTGCACAAAGTGTGTGCCATTTCAATATATCTCGATACAGTCGTATTGCACCTCATCCATCATGGTTAGTCTCCACCACAAACCCAACTGCATAACTGGTAACAGGGTAGTGCTGTACATGTATATATCACTTAAACAAATACGACATTTGAGGATTTGATGACCTTTTCATTGCATAAAGTTTCAGCAATTTGTTTTCATTGACGAAATTTATTTTTACAAGTGCCATAGGGCCGATATGTATATTTGGTACCACTTAAATAGTTATCACTTTTGTTGTCTCAATTTATTTCCCATGAATACAGTTTGTTACTACACACCTACTCTGCAATGAAATTCCCTAGACTTAAATTATGTTTTCGCGTTTCATCTGCACATATAAATACGTTCATTAACGCCAATCACCCTCTATCATGGGTATTATGGATTTCTTTAACCCTCATAAATAATATGTCTGTAGTATTTCTGGAAATACCAAACGTTATAAGCGAATGTAAATGCCGTATCAAGGGTAACAATACAAGGTTGTGTTAACTTTATGCACTGAACGGGAACTACAAACACTTTGTAGACACATTAATACTTAGATTTTTTCCGGACAGATATTGTCAATAATATTATGCGGAGACAAAGTTTATAGTCGACGGTAAATTTTCACACGGATTATCATTGCAAATCGACGTATTGTTCAAGCAAATATGTGGAAACCAATCGTCCAACAGGGATAACTGTCCGTATAATTAATCATATAACAGTATTATTCCGGGTTGATGAAGCGCTATTGGTATATACTCTGATCTTAATATGAACATAGACAAAGAAAGCGAACGCCATGGTAGGACAGTTCACTTTAATTAACTGTTGATCATATAAGCTAAATGTTAGACTTATACGGCCGTTCCTACAAAGCATCGAAATCATATAATGTTACCTTTGTGTTGCTTAACGCATTGTATAATGTGTTTGCCATCTCAATAAATCTCGATAAGTCTTCTTGCACCTTCACCACCCTGGTCAGTCTCCGCAAAAGTCCCAGCTCCATAACTGGTCACAAGGTCGTGCTATACATTTCTCCTAAAGAAAAAGTACTTTTGAGGGTTTGATTACTTTTCATTGCATACAGTTTCAGCAATTTGTATTCAGAGACTAAAATGATGTTATCGAAGTGTCATAGAGTTAGAATGTGTATACAATATGGGAATAGTTACCACTTCTGTTGTCCCGGTGTATTTCCCATAAAAAAAGTGTGCGCCTGCACCCATACAACGTACCACAAAAAGCAATTTTTAATGAATTCCCATATAGTTTCATTTGTACATACACATATATTTATGGACGACAATCATTTTAAATCATGAGTAGCATGGATGTATGTTACGCTCATAAATAATGTCTGTAATCCTTCTGGAAATGTGTACAGACTATTGCGGTGTGTAAAAATTGGCCGAGGGCATCAATATTTAATCACCGTTTTGCCTGTATTATGCTATTAGTAGCGTCCAGCAAGAAAGGGATGAATAAGAGACGCAGTGTTTGATAGATCGGGCGGTGTTGTATAATCATTTTAGGTCAAAACGGGTGAGATTGTGTGCTTAGATGCCATAAAACATTTCTTTATTCCATACATTCTGAAAATAGCCTTAATCTACCAGCAGCAACATGTTGTTTTAGTTTAGACGTAAACAATACATGATTATATTTGATGTAGACTACGTTGACCGAAATATGTAAGTTTTTTAACGAGCCTGCATTGTGGAAGCTACATTTTTTACTTTATTTTTATCAATGACATCGATTCGTTCCAAGATAATGATTAAATAGACATTTCTCGGAAATCTGACAACGCAGATGCGTCTCTAAAGTTATTTAATCAAATACAAATACAGTGAAACTTGAGGAGACAGATGTAGTTGATTTTCTTCTCGTTTCTTTGTAAATGCACATCCGCATATTTAAATATTTGTCTTGTTAAGATGTAACACTAGATTATTACAAAACGAAAACTTTCAACATAAAGAGGATAAACTAAGGTAAGCCGACAAATAAGCATCGATCCTTCTTTCAGGTATGATTGCAACTGCGTGTTCTTGTATCAAAATTGATTTTTTTATGACTTTTAAAGTATAATATTTTTTACAATTTTAAAGAGAATGTTACAATCCGACTTGAGTATTACTCTTTACTAACAGTTGTTTGTCTGGTTCAATCTTTGATATATCTTCCTGGTGTTAATATCGAAAAATAAAAAGGACAACACGTACGCTAAGGTTATCATTTTATTGACGTAACATAGAATTAACTGACATACTTTGTGTTAATGCCTGTAAAAACGTAAGTATGTCTTGCACCGTAAATTTGTATGACGTCCGAACGATTTTATTCTAACTATCCCAATTTAATTATTGAGACGTATCTGCCTGTATACTTTTTATAACTCAAATGCATACTATAATTCTGCGACACGTTAATAACTTATTTATGACGAAATATACATATCTTAATCAATTGAAGTTGTAAAAAAAATCAAACAATCTTGTAGTGAACAATTCTAATTCCTTAAAATAGTAAATGCATGTTTTGGGATAACCATCTACATGTTTCATATGCATGCATGCTTGTTTTTCATGTTTCCTTTACATTTCTTTGGTCTTCATACGAATTCGTCGAACTTCTGTTATAATAAATGTCATTTTTAGCACAACGCAGATTGTCATTAAACCCATTCAGGAAGACTTTACATTAAAACAATACATGTAGTTTATTTATAAAAACAACATTTAATAAACCTTAGTGTCTATCTATTTCTAAGGAATCCCGTCATGTTTGACATTTAAAATGTATTCTCTGTTGCAACGGTAAAGAGCGAAGTGGTTCATGTGTAGGGATCAACATTTGTGAAAACCTTACAAGCAATCATTCGTACATATTTTCTTGTTCATTGTTTGAGATTCGCTCTGGGTTTAAATTTATACTTATCATCGTTAATGCCTTCTTCTTCACTGTCCAATTGTTGTAGTTCTCCAATTTGCCAAACCTTACCCTTGTGTTACTTAACGCATTGTATAAAGCTTTAACCATTTCAATATATCTCGATACATTTGTCTTGCTCCCAACTCATCCTGGTCAGTCTCTAAAAAAAGTCCCAAATCCATAACTGGTCACAAGGTCTTGCAGTACACTTCACATTAAGAAATAGAATGTAAAGGATGTGATTACCGTTTCATTGCATACAGTTTAAGCAATTTATTTTCAGAGACTAACATAAAATAGTTTTCACAGTGCCATAAAGCCGCTATGTGTATAAATTACGGGAATAGTTACCACAGTCTCTGTTCTATATTTCATCCCGAGTATTGTTTGTTAAATACTGCCATCCTCCTGGATATAACAATAACTAATGTATCAACGTCCTGGTGCAGCAAAGGCTGTGTCACAGATTCCTGCCTAGTAAAACTTCCACAATACCTCTCTATTAATGCTTCCATGACGCTTTTAGAACGTCAGGCACATATACCTAAATGAATAATTCTAACTGGCATCACACATACTTCATATAAGCTTAGAACGGCATCGGTATTATGAATCTTAGAATTCAGAGCCTACTGCCAATGATGTGATACCGAACTTATAAAAATCTCTCTGTTGAAACAGTATCTTAAAGGGCCGACGCGGTCATTTAGTTTGCGATCAACATTTGTGACAACCTTACAAGCCTTCATTCATACATATTTTTTTGATCATTTTTAGAGGCGCTCTGGGTTGAAATTCATTTTTATCATCGTAAATTTCTTCTCGTTCAATGTGCAATTGTTTTCGCCCTAAAATTTGCCAAACCTTAACGTCTATCCTGCAGGCATTGCATCTGGTCGGGCTTACTGCAAGAAATATAAAACTAATCTCGATCACGTGACTGGGAGTCAATAATCGCCCGATAACATTCTCAATGCTGCCAAAATAGCTTACCGAGTGCGGCCAAACAGTGTACCTTGGATGAGACAAGACGTTTGTCTGATGAACCGAGAACGAAATTGATCGCATCAATAAGACAATGACGCAGCATTAGATAAGTTCCAAACAAATCGTAACGTATGAACATATCTCATCCGTGACCCATAGATAAAACATAACAAGAGCCTCGTCTGTAATTGATCTGTTAAATAAATGAACATAAAGTTGATATAAAAACATGGTTTTGAATTGCAAAACATCTAATCAACACTCTTCTTCAACTATTCCAACGCTTATAAATACAGTGTAACATCAACAAACTCCCAGAAGGCCTTAAACACTTTCGACTCTAATCAGTCGAACGTAGATTACAACACCCACAGTATGGTTTATATCAACTCTACGAACAGTTGTCTTCTGGATTAGATCTTAGAAGACCAAGGCTTGTAAAAAAAGGGAATCCAAAAACGTAATATATCTGCTATATGCACAACAGCCCCTGACAAGTTAGTATTATTATCTTCCCGGAAAAAATATTATGCATACCCCGTCTTTAAAAAAAATTCTAAATATCGTCGAATTTCTCTCCTGAGTTGGCTTCAAAATCTTATGGGCGCTGTCATCTATCTTTATAACGATTAATTAAAGCTCATGACAGAGGCAACGAGTTTCGAGCCGTATTTTGCGATGTGTCCAAATATTAACATTCGTTGCGACAGTGTGGTCGTCTAACACACCTTTCAAGTGCGACCCTCAAGAGATTCTGAAAAATTGATATCGTTCGTTTTTATCGTACCGGAATCAGCGTGTTGTAACTGAATAATATTCTTCGGTTTGTTCTGATGGACTGGGAAAACCTGCAGAGACATACCAATAGTCATGTGTCAGTTAAAACTATTGGTCAAATTGGGTTCATCGTGCTCTCACTTCTTTAACATAGACAGACTTGTGCTTGTTATCATGTTAACAGCACATTTCTTGATTTTGTTTCAAGTGTTTGATTATTTATATTTGTTTATTGTATTTATAGGTTCTTTATTTATTCAGTCTAATTCAGTCTTAGCGATCAAAAGAATATAACTCGGCTACACTTATAAAACATGTGTATTGGTTTTTGATCTTGAGTTTCAAAAATGTATATATTCAAGCCAAATCATCTGTTTGCTGTATAATCTTTAATGACTATTATTTATTATTTCTTTAACCGGTACTATGTCTAGTGATAAATAATAAAATTGTGTTAATAATACATAATATGATAGGTTTATAACTCACAGATGAAATAGACGTTATCGTCTCCAGCAGATTGTAATTATGTATTCGTGTTCGTTGATTAACCAAACAAATGTATATTGTGCCGTACATCATCTGCACCCAATTCTCTATACTTTGTCTATTCATTCGCGACACACACGCACATATCGTACACAAACATGTGGTGGTTTACTTAGAGACACTTGATAACAAAACGTTAAGTCTGTTCAACAATATTGATTTCTGGCATGAACATAATTATGATCAATCTAAAACAGTACAATTTACATTGTAGTATTTGCATATACATCCTTAATATGTAATCGGGCTATTTACACCCTATATTACAGTTTCGTTATGAGATGACTCGCGATGATCTTGGGTTTATACCATAAAATGCCAATCATGTAAACACTAAGGAATTAAGATGATAGTTCATTTCATCTTTCCTCAGATGTTTTTCTGTTGCTCTGATGCATGAAAAATTGAGTAAATGAATTACAATTGAATCGAATTTAAATTGTCTTGTATTGCTTGTTAATTTAATAACAATGCTATGGGATTCATGTTTATGTATACTTGTTTATTAGAGATTAATTCTTGGCTAAGTGTGAAGCGTCATTCAAAGCTTGGTATTGACCAAAATAGGTTGGCGAATACGCGCCCAGATCACACCAGGTCAGGCGAACAGAGTGATACAATATTGCTATATTGAGTGTGTGCATCTATCAAAATGTGTGAAAACGTTCAATTTATAGTATGTCCGTGTATAAATATTGTTTCAAAAGATCACTCTTTCTACCATAGGTGTTCATATTTGTCCTACAGACGCGAGGATTAGTTTTCGATTCGGCCCGGGGGACATGTCATATTTCGCGTCACATTAAACCTACGTATGGACAATTATTCGGCTTTGTCCACTGATACTTGCTCATATGTATAGGAGCAAATTCGATTTTAAACGAGAAAGTTATGTACAGTATTGACATTTATAATTGTTAAGTGCAATACACTAAAACGTATTTACGTTTTTATTTTGATTATATATCAAAGAAGAAAAAAAACATCGTTTGAAAACGCTATCCATTAAAAACGAGTGAAATGTTGCATCGACAAGCAGCTATGACAGATAAGCAATTCATTTTAAATATAATGTAAACCATATTGTCGTTTTAATCGATTTGTACGTAATTGTTACGTCTATGTAAGTTAAGAGATGTTATTTAAATAATATATTCAATTAAGCTCAAATAATGTTGTCCCAAAATTTGATACTACGTACATATAAATGAGAAAATCCACACTTTTGCACTTGCAATGTTTTCCTTTATGAATATATGAATATTATCTCTGTTGAGAACGATATTAATCTCACTTTGTTAAGACATTTCCTGTTTTGTACGTACATAAAGCCGCATTCAATCAGATTACTATTGGAGAGGTCTAGCTATATGTAGACAATGATAAACTATATGATGACCGAATGATCGGATATTATCAATTTGATGTACTTCACAACGTGCATACTTGGAGAAGCAAAATTAGAGTTTCTGTTTCGTTTACAAGAGGAAACGTACACATAATGTTAAAAAAATATAATTAAAAACATACAATTTTACTAAATTGAATTATGGCCTTATATTTGACCACACTATTGAACTAATTAAAGGGCAGAACGAACACTAATAAATCCGAATAAAGGGAAATATATAAAAACAAATATTGAGGCACCGTCTTCTCCAGTCAAAATGATCGTTGGTTGTCACTTATTGCCATGCAACCTAAGTTAACATTTGATGTAGTATCACAGGCTCCGTATTGACAGAGCATGTATTATTGCATTGTTAGATTAAATAGATGGTTGGCTTCAAACGTTACATTTTTATGTTATTAATATTATGAAATGTTATAGTCAGTTATGACCAAAATTGAAATACATTATTAAATGATATGACTGTTCCTTTTGTGTGCGGAAATAACAAAATAACCTGTACATATGTACATGCTTTATATTAATCATCAAATGGTGAGCATTTTATATCAATATCTTTATTTCAATATGAATAATATGTAAACTCCTAAATTTCATCATTAAGATGTAAATTCTGTAGCTTTGTAACAAGATATTTTGAAAGGAAACACGAAGAAGTAATTTACTAATGGTTGACACATAATTGTTCGCTTTCTTGACATGATGTCACTGCTAGATCTATATTACTTTGCCAGCATGATAATGACATTTCTTTTCGTATGTAATGGATCTCAATGGGACACTAACACGTAGTGTAGACAACAAAAACATCCAAAGTGTTCCGAGAGTGTTTTATCCGTAGGTATCGTGACATTTAGTAGACATGTCTGATTGTTTCATGTCTTAATGTTTCATTTACTTGGATGTTTGCAGTGTTGAAACTATGTTGGTATTTCCGGAAGCGCGGGATCCATTTTTAATGTGTCTATTACCGGAGAACGGCATGACGCAATTCATCCGTTCTCGCCTGAAGTTTGCTTGTGATGTTGTTATCGTTTGACGAATAATATTGATTGACAGAATCGTGTTTAATAATTCACATCAGCCTACACTGGCACAAGCATAGCATGATACGCTTTACTAATATACAAAAAGGCATAGCAAGGCCCTGCACAGAAGGGCACGAATTGCTGACCCGTTAATATTATTTCCATATAACAAAATGCACTGTTGCAGTATAGCGTTCAACCAGTTTTACCGTAGGAGATTTGGTTGAGGCCAGGCCTTCTCTACTACTGTATAGTAATGTGAAGATCGGGAACCAGAACATGTTGCGTGGCATACCGTGCGTATTTATATAATCAATTAAAACAGGGGTTTTCTTTCCAATTACATTTTCTTGTCAATAGATGAAGCATGGGCACAACATATTTCAACACAAACCAACCATCCGAAAGACCTGGGAGTATTGAGTGGGGACATGAAGGGTCTGGGGAGGATGTCACATAGTATATAAGAAAGAACACTTACGATATTTTAATTCACGTTTACATCTAGTTCAGCATGAACAAGTATGTAATTAAGCTGCCCATTGTTTTACCTCACAAATAGCTTTTAAAGTGGTGCTTCGTAACAAGCAGATATTGTTGATGACAATTCATACTCGCTTCGTAAATGCGCAAGATATGTTAGCTTCTTCTTTTTCTTCATTGCGTTCGCTCTACACAACCACGCCAGTTTCTTCGATAAATGATGTGGTCCGTCCCAGGTCATCCACGTCTCCATAGAGTTTCTTTTGGAGGGTTGTGTCCTGGGGCCACTTTGTAGCTCGCTCCTGGTCGTGATGTTTGCATCTTTGGAGGATGTGTTCAGCTGTCGTCTTCTGTGCCATACGGACAGGTCGGTGACGGGGCCAGTCTGTATTTCTGCATGTGTGCATTGAGTCGTTGTGACCTGATCGGAGTCTGACCATTATCACTTGCTCTGCCCTGCTTAGGAGATGATATGCATCTGCCTCTTGTCTTGGCCGGGTAAGTGATTTAATGATGGTATATATGTTAGCGAACATCAAATACACATAACAACAACCCCGTATCAGGTAATTCCACTCGTGTTTAGATCAATCATATTGACAGGCGTCACCCAATTTGTGTGTCAATTTTGATGCATATTGCTACCTGTAATGTATAAAAAAAACAGTAGAAAATCTAACAAAGGACCGCACAGGTCATTTGTTGTTTATTTCTTACAGGACTCGCAAGGGGGTCCTGACCAAGAAGTGTTTTTAGTTAATCTGAATTTTGTTCGAACTTGGAATCCTTGTGGTGACAACGAAATAATATACAGAAAACTGTTATTCGTGTTGTTGTGTATGTGTTATTATTCGACAGATACTGCTGCTTGATGTGTTTTTTTCTGCAGCGATTCATGTACCGCAAGATAGAAACGATCTGAAATGAAATACATGTGTTATACAACATATATAATACAAATACTCAAAGCATTAAATATAACAACTTGTACCGGCCAATCTTAATCAGATTTACAGGAGACTATTATACACAAATAACCAGTAGAATTAGTCTTTCTACTTACATATCATAAAAGGCAGATTACCATTGTTAACCTGAAATTAAGAACTGCTCTAAAAAGGGAAGAACCTAAGAAACTGGGTTTTGTTAAACCCTGGCACTATCGCGCACATGAAAAATGAAAATAAAAAAGCATATATCACCCATAATCAGATTACGAATGAACTGGTTAACAATGATTATCTACATTAGAGTTAAAACATTATAATAATTAAAACAGTATAGAATCAATATATATACAATAAAATTGCACAAGATACTATTGTAAAAGTAATATACAATTAAATATTGCAACTCAATGCAGTTTGAGAGAGAGGAGTCCGTCAGTGAATTACAATTGTAAAAAGTCTTGAAAAAGCGTTGTCACCCTTATATTATTAATAGAGTAAATTAACCCTTACATATTGAACATCAACAACAGAGCAATTCATTGGACAGACCCCTTTCACTCCCTACCTCATACTCGTATTTCCAATCACTAAGTTAATGTTCCAAAAAATATTCTCATATTTACTATATGAAGTAAACACTTAATTGTGTAAATAGTTATTTCTTGTTTAACATATAATGGCAGGTTTTCGCAGTGTACTTAACAATTTCAATATTGGATAACAAGAAAATCATTTTATCAATATCTGAGAGATTACTGAACTCGCTATTAATATTATTAGCCTTTTCATATAGTTCATTCTTGTATTAAAATAAGCTTGACAATGCAATAAAACATGTTCTTCATATTCAAGACTCTTTACATAATGGAAAAAGTCTTTAATCTTCAGGTATATTTTCATATCTCCCAGTTTCTAATCTTATGGGAGCAACTGCACATCTATATTTATATGATAATGGCATACTGATGTAATGTTCAGTCTCATAATCCGTCTTAAAAAGAGCATATGTTCTTAATTTATTTCTTCCTCTACCCGATGATCCAACTGGATTTTGTACACTATCTTTCCATGTATCAATACATTTATCCATAGCCAGCTTAACAATATAATCACAGAAGTTTCTAGATGACATATTCATAAAAGCATTCTCATAGTCTACAAATTGAGCATCTTCAAAATGTTTATGAACTGTGTGATTCCAGTTTTTACAGCTTCTATTACTTTAAGTGTCACAAAATCTATAATTCAATCTACTGTTATCCATATTAATTAGTCTATGTAAAATTTGTGAAACAGACCTCCATTGTTTTACTTGTGGGGGCTGCCAACCAAACTCACCATAAAGAGCATTGATGGGTGCTCTTTTGCAAGTCCCCAAAAAGAATCTAAGGGCCCTATTTGTAACTGCATAAATGCAAGAGTATGATCTTGTTCCCCAAACAGCTGCACCATATGCGATAATGGGCCAAATTGTAGATTCAAACAACCTTTTGAAAACATTATATGGCATACCTCCCATAGCCTTACTTTTAGCAATGAGCAGTCCCAGAGCTCTTCCGGCACTTTTGGCAACACTCTTAGCTGTTTTCTCAAAGTCCAAGAACTCATCCAACAGTATTCCTATGTAAGTATAATTATCTAATACTTTTAGGGAACGAACACCACAAGTGAAAGTATATGAAGTTCTGTTAAAAGAGTTTGGTCTTAAATGTACCACATTTCGTTTTGAAGGATTAACAGTCATACTATTATTATAACACCAATCATTTAAAATATTTAACATGAACTGAAGGTCTTCTTCATTACTTAATAATAAAACAATGTCATCAGCATAGAGTAATATACATATCTTCTCACCCTCTAATGTTATACCTTTATCAGCAGTTTTAATACTGACAGCTAAGTCATTTACCAATAAATTAAACAAAAGAGGAGACAGTGAACAACCTTGACGCAAACCATTGTGTACAGAAAACCAATCAGTAAAATATCCATTGATTCTAACTCTCGAAGATGCATTATGGTACAAAGATTTGACTGCTGTTAACATTTTACCATTAATACCAATATTTTACTCTCATTTTTGCCATAAAATACTTCTGTCAATAAAATTATACGCCTTCTTAAAATCTATAAAAGCACAAAAGGTAGACTGTGTTAACTTCTTTCTGCTATCAATAATATTTTTTAAGAGATTGAATATGGTCAACAGTATTTCTATGTTTTCTAAAACCATTCTGTTCATCAACTAATGTATTATTATGTTCAACCCAAGTTGATAAACTATCATTTAAAATTGAAAAATACAGTTTATACATGGCACAAGATAAAGAAATACCTCGGTATGATCAAGGGTCTCTGGCATCTAGGCTACTTGACTTTGGAATTAGATTTATAATTATTTTGTTTCACTCTTAAGGAATGACTCATGTCTCGAAACAGACATTAAACAGAACATGCAAAAAAGAAATACTGCACTCATTCTTGAAAATATCAGTTGGAATACCATCATTTTCACACGCTTTCCCTAATTTAGCCTTCTTAACAGCCTTTTCAACTTCAAAAATAGATATATTTTCATAAAAAACTTGACAGACAGTATGACTATGAGCATTCTGATTTGTCCTCATATTGGACTGATAAACAATATTACTATTATTTTTATTAAAAAATAAATCACTATAATCTGTTCTCCACTTAGCAAGAACGCATTCAACATTATTAGAAACAGAACCATCATCATATACAATTTCCATTAGAAAAATACTTTTCCTTGATTGTGCAACACCTATCCTTGCAATGGTTTTCCAAAGCTCAACGTGATCATTTTCACATTTAGACATCAACTCATTTTGAAAAGACACCCAGTGAGCCCTCTTGCGTTTTAGAACTTCTCTATCAAAAACCTTTCTTGCTAAAATATACTCAGATTAAAGCGTTCTTTTCCAAGAGATTTCTTTACATTTCAGCCAATTACTTTCTGCATCACATATTAAATTCCACATGACAGATAAAGCGTTGCACCACCACGGTTTACTAAACTTTCTCTTTTTGTTGTTAACATAATTCTTAACTACTATATGTTTGTATTGCAGTTTGTCGAACATTTCAATATTGATTATAGAACATAAATTATTGTTAGCTTCATCAATATCAGTCTGGCGTCGCAAACTCTGTTCTAATAAATAAACAGTATTATGAAGTGAATGTACAACATCATCCGTCGCAAAAAAAATGAAAGGATATTATCAACATCAAACTAAGTATAACTAGAAGATATATCATCTGATAACTGAGTTACATCGCATTCAATATTTACTGTATTACATTAACTTGAAAAATCAAAAACCCAAGATAATATAGAATTATCAGGTATAGATGAAGGTATAAAACCATTTACAGAATGAATATTTGACACTAACTCAACACTTTTGTTACAGTACAATCTGTAAACAGGGGTAAATATTCATGTTGTACCAGACAATAATCAACCACTGAACAGCCTTTTACTGAAACA
>VMBQ01009477.1:1107-31292 GCA_007657795.1 Dreissena rostriformis
ATTTAACCCTTTGAGCGCTGGAACCGGATTTTGAAGGCCTTTGCAAACAGTTTGGATCCAGATGAGACGCCACAGAACGTGGCGTCTCATCAGGATCCAAACTGTTTGCTATTCTGATAGTATTCTTTGAAAAAAAATCAAAGAAAATGCTAATTTTAGAAATTTAGCAGACAACATTTTAGCAGACGACAAATTTCCCAGCATGCAAAGGGTTAATTCCTTTCCCGAAATCAATACTTTCCAAGACTTACAATTACATTTTTGTTGATGTAGATCTAACACATAATTCTATTGTTATAAGTGACTTTTAACAGAAATGTTACAGAAACAGTAGCAACTGGCAAAACTCTTAGGTTACAAGTACTTGGGCATATTTGCCGACACACTGCTATCAATTTTTTAAACACTTGTCTGTGATTGTTGTCAAGCCATATATTGTTACGAAAGCAATATTCTGGGTAAAATAACACTCAGACATTTCTGGAAATAGCAAGACACAGGAATATCAGCCTGTATGGATTTTAACATGCAACGTTTCGAGCCAGACAAATCCCCAACAGAAAAAAAGATATAACCAAAACAAACACATAAACAAATTCTATCAGAGTGTGTATTGACAAATTCTACGATAATGTATTCTCTGTGGACTAAGAACAAATGACAAATGTTCAATTTTTGCAGAAACAAGGCCAAAAGGATAACTGTTATCCCATCCTTACCTCCCCTTAATTGTGTGAAAATCTGTTCTGGTGAAAAGTGTTGTCCCTGATTAGCCTGTGCCGACTGTACAGGCTAATCTGGGACAACACTTTACGCACATGCATTAAGCCTTGCTCTCCCAGAACGAGGCTCACCGTTAACCCATGCTAACCTCCCCTTTCTGAAAGTCGTAGTCCATGTTAAAATCCATGCTTACCTCCCCTTTCTGGAAGTCGTAGTCCATTGAGAACTGCAGCTTGCCCAGTTTCACCTCTGACTTGGTGCTCTCTGCGTCCTCATTGTCCTCCATATTCACCTCCAGCTCTTCCAAATCTGGCTGAACCTAAACAGAAAGCAAGAAGACATTGGAGCCTTGCTCAGGGAAAATGGGACTTAACCCTTTGCATGCTGGGAAATTTGTCGTCTGCTAAAATGTCGTCTGCTGAATTTCTAAAATTAGCATTTTCTTTGATTTTTTTCAAAGAATACTATCAGAATAGCAAACAGTTTGGATCCTGATGAGACGCCACGTTCTGTGGCGTCTCATCTGGATCCAAACTGTTTGCAAAGGCCTTCAAAATTCGGTTCCAGCGCTCAAAGGGTTAATACATGTGTGCAAAGTGTCATCCCAGATAAGCCTGTGCAGTCCACACAGTCTTATCAGTGACAACACTTTCTTCTTGTATGGTATTTTTAGTTTAAAGGAACTCTATTCTTACTGAAAATCCAGTTAAGGCAGAAGTCTCGTCCCTGATTAGCCTGAGCAGACTGCACAGGCTAATCTGGGACGAAACTTTACGCGCATGGATTATTTTATTATGTCTGATACAAGACTTTGAATGTAATCATTTGTTGAACATTTGATTTCGTCATTGAGCCGACCCACAGAAGCCACAAAAATTAGTATCCAATGAATAATATTGAATTCACCGCTTAATTGAATGTTTAATTCAATGTGTCCTATAATTTTCTATGGAAACCAATTATTGATAAACAATTTGTCATCTGAGAGCCATAAATTTGTATCTAACAAAAATAATTTAATAAACACTTCGTGTTGTGTTGAAAACAGATAAGTTTATTTTTAGAGGCTTGGAAACCAGTCTTGATGAGGTCTTCATGGTTTGTGCTGAGCTAACAAACTTATCTGTATTTAACACTAACCTCACTGATATCATTTAACTTTTTTTTGTGCTTATAAAAGAACATAAACAACTTTTTCTTCATATACACTTGAACCATCAAATGACGTCATTAAACAAAATAAAAATTGTCAATATACTTCATGTGACAGCTTTATCCAAGCAGTTGTAATATAAAGCTTTGTTTAACCCTTTGCATGCTGGGAAATTTGTCGTCTGCTAAAATGTTGTCTGCTAAATTTCTAAAATTAGCATTTTCTTCGATTTTTTTTCAAAGAGTACTATCAGAATAGCAAACAGTTTGGATCCTGATGAGACGCCACGTTCTGGATCCAAACTGTTTGCAAAGGCCTTCAAAATCCGGTTCCAGCGCTCAAAGGGTTACACAATCAGGGATTTACTTCAACAATCTACACCTAATGATAGGATAAACTGAGTACATGAACTAATGTGTCAACGTTTCTACTGGTCACTCGTACCTTCTCCTTCATAGAATGCCCGAGTATCTTCACGTCCTCCAGCCCCACGATGCCCTTGAGGCCCTTCTTCCCCTCCTTCTTCTTGCGCTTCTTGCAGCAGCACCGCTTGCATATACAGTACGTGCAGCACACCAGGATCAGCAGCGCACCCGCACATATCGCTATTAACGCCCATACTGGTACTGAAAGGGCAAACACAAATATGTGTGTCTAGCTCTGGAAAAACAGGACTTTATGCATCACTTCCTACTTTCACCTAGATATGATGTGCACAAAACAAACATTTTCATGATGTTTGGTAAAGATACAATGTTGGACGTAAAAGAACGAAAAACAAAAGTGGTGTACCAACCAACCAATTGAATGACCAACATGAGCAAACCAATATATGCCCCTTGTTTGTGATTGGTGCCATATAAATACATATATGTCATCAAACAGAAAGAGATTGAGAAAGTGGAATTGGTATTCACTCTATGGAACACCTTCATTTCCACAACAAATCTAAACTGAAGCCACTTTTTACCGTACAAATTGCGGTGCTGTATTGTGCCAATGTTAAAATTTAAAAAACAAAAAATGTGAGTAGGCGAAAAGACCCTTGTTAATTAAGCTGGATGTCGATTTTTTAGCTCATCAAGTTACAATTCGAGGAATCACATAGTTAATTTTAAAATGATACACAGGATTAATCAATAATAGTTTAAACATGCAGAAACAATGTGACTCCATCAGGATTTTTGATCTATCCTAGAGGACTTACAATAAACAGATTTCAGGCCATCAGAAGACATCATTATGTAATATTAATTTAAACGTGCAGAAACTATGTGACTCCATCAGAACTAGGCCTCTCCCAGAAGACTAACAATAAAAAAATTCAGGGAATGAAACCCACGTAAATTCTGTACAGACATTTCATCCAATCGTACCGACACCCACCGATATAATTTCACACAATCTTAGATTAAATCGACGTGCCTTGACAACTCTGGCAGTATAACAGGAAAATCAATTTTGTAGGAACTGGTAAGACCCCGGAAAATGTGTCAACTTATTGTGACTGGCTTTTACAGAACTCAGAAATTATGCATCATGGAAGCAAGGAGGTAACTTTTCAAAGAAAACACGCACAAAAAGAACTTTAGAGTAATTAAATTTAGATTTTGCTCCATTTCGATTGTTCTATAAACCTGCAGTTAATTAAGCATCAGACCAGCCAATTAATTCTCAGATTTATCTTAACACAATTTCAGGTTCATAGTGTTTTTATTTCACACTACCTTTTGAACATTAATGTTTATGCATTTAAATGATTTTGATACTTTTAACAAGATTTACAAAATATACCCGGAAGCCTATCCGGGTTTGACTTTGTAGTTCCCTTGGTGTTAAAACCTCGTCACCTCAACCAAATCTGATTTAAATCTGCCCTCTTCAACTCTTGATTGGTCATGGTGAAGAAAACCTCATCCAATCAAAATAAAATAGATAAAATTCAGTTCATTCAAGACTGAATATTCAAGAGTATGTTTACCCCTTTGCATGCTGGGAAATTTGTTGTCTGCTAAAATGTCGTCTGCTGAATTTCTAAAATCAACATTTTCTTCACTTTTTTTCAAAGACCACTATCAGAATAGCAAACAGTTTGGATCCTGATGAGACGCCACGTTCTGTGGCGTCTCATCTGGATCCAAACTGTTTGCAAAGGCCTTTAAAATCCGGTTCCAGCGCTCAAAGGGTTACAGAAGCCCAAAGTTAACAAAGAGATGTAATGAAATCTTCAAACTTTGACTATAAAGATAAAATGCAGACACATATACAACTACTGCAAAAGTTGCTTGTCATTTTAGATAAATATATAAGGTATATATTGCTTCTACATGTACCTGTTATTAGTAATATTCAGCACGGGCAGACAAACAACTTGGTAAGATCAGTGAAGCGTAGCAGAAATAATTTCAAAATAAAGTGCAATAACTGCTCTTGAATTTTCAAATATTAACCCTTTGAGCACTGGAACCGGATTTTGAAGGCCTTTGCAAACAGTTTGGATCCAGATGAGACGCCACAGAATGTGGCGTCTCATCAGGATCCAAACTGTTTGCTATTCTGATAGTATTCTTTGAAAAATAATCCAAGAAAATGTTAATTTTAGAAATTTAGCAGACAACATTTTAGCAGACGACACATTTCCCAGCATGCAAAGGGTTAATGGATAGTAAGTAGCATTATATCAGGAAGAGGCAAATTCATATGTCATAAAATTGAATGTAGTGACCTTCCTCAAAACATTGATTGTTTGTTTGTTTGTTGCAGTTACTTTGTTTGTTTGTATTTTTATTGGCTGTTTTCATATGATTAAATAACACACCCTGAGGCTTTTGTCTGCTCACCATAGTAATCATGCAATCTCAAAAGTCAATAATTGATGAACAGATGGGCCTGGCAACATTAGTGTAGGCTGATATTACCAATATTCAATATACATCAACAATGTACATGTATATACTATACATCATAACTATGAATAGAATAGGTGAAGAATATTTATGTGACTGAAACCAATGTGTATCAATTTTTCCAACAGTTTATATATAATACAATGTTACTAAGGATGACAATAGAGTTATATAAATTCATAAATTAACATCTCTTAAGGCCTAAAGTATATGTTTATCAATTCATTCATGAATGTCTCTTAAGCTTGAAGTACATGTTTATCAATTCATTCATGAATGTCTCTTGAGCGTAAAGTACATGTTTATCAATTCATTCATGAATGTCTCTTAAGCTTAAAGTACATGCTTATCAATTCATTCATGAATGTCTTGTATGCCTAAAGTACATGTTTATCAATTCATTCATGAATGTCTCTTAAGCCTAAAATATGTGATAATCAATTCATTCATGAATGTCTCTTAAGCTCAAAGTGCATGTTTATCAATTCATTCATGAATGTCTCTCAAGCCTTAAGTACGTGTTAATCAATTCCTTTATGAATGTCTCTTAAGCTTAAAGTACATGTTTTATATAATCAATTCATTCATGAATGTCTCTTAAGCCTTAAGTACGTGTTTATAAATTCATTTATGAATGTCTCTTTAGCCTAAAGTACATGTTTATCTCTTCATTCATAATTACTAATTGTGCATAAATAAATGAATGAACAGCATCAAAAGGACATTTGTGTCGTGTTCTTAGAAAAATGGGCATAATGCTTGTGCGTAAATTGTCATCCAGATTAGCCTGTGCAGTCCGCACAGGCTAATCAGGGACGACAATTTCCGCTTTTACGAAATTTTTCGTTTAAATGATGTCTCTTCTTAGCGAAAATCCAGTTTAGGCGGAAAGTGTCGTCCCGGATTAGCCTGTGCGGACTGCACAGGCTTATCTTGGATGACACTTTACGCACATGCATTTTGCCCAGTTTTCTCAGAACGTGACACATTTGTTCATTCATTTCATCCTACATCCCTTATAGTTCATGGCCATCCCTTAAGATTACTTTTCTTGGGGAAAAATCAAGACAAATATTGCATTACAGGTCTGTGGCATTTTCGTATAATCAAATCCCATTATTTGTATTTCAAGGGCACAAAGATAATACAATTCTGCAAATGTTCTTTTATTAATTTTATATATGACCGTTATGTATCCTACATCCCATTTTTCCACAATAGAGCGGAAGACTATTTCATCACATCTTTACAAATAGTATTTGTATCCCAGCTATCCCAATTTACATAATACACAAATAAAAGCAAGAAAATGCTATTTGTATTCAAAATTTATCATGTGGATATTGGAATATTGTACTATTTAATGAATAAAAAAAGCTGTTAGTAAAATATAGTCATAAAAAATTTGCAGAACTGACAGAAATAAAGGTTGAATTCTAACTATCACTTGAGACATTTCAGCACTTATTTTTATTGGTTGAATAAATAGATTAATTCTAAAATTGAAGCATTTTTTTACTTGTACTTAAATATGGGCTCAGCATAATCATTCACCACCAATGAACTTCTGCACTAATATAAATTGT
Organism: Dreissena rostriformis; assembly: GCA_007657795.1. Taxonomy (NCBI): domain Eukaryota; kingdom Metazoa; phylum Mollusca; class Bivalvia; order Myida; family Dreissenidae; genus Dreissena; species Dreissena rostriformis. Next base: position 7,476 of record VMBQ01009477.1, read on the forward strand.
GCACAAATGTGGAGTGTTGAAAATATGCGTATATTCCAATTGTAAAATATCACGCTTTGCCCACCGTCATTTTCCAATTTGCGTATTGACTTTGTCTCAATTGTATGTATATGAACATTGACTTACATAATGGTTCAAAGCTAAGAATTATAAAGCCCACAATAAAGTTGAAGAATTTTCATACTTGAAGTTATGCAATCAGTTTAAAACATTTTCCAGCACAGTAGTACATGTATTGATCTTTTCAATTCAACTTTTAAAATATGAGTATATTACCATGTTCAATTGTTCACACACATAATAAGGGTTCACCCAGAGACTATTGTATCCACGTAATATATATAGACCAGATACTATCATTACGCACCAGCCAAGCCCTTTCAAAGCGTACACCTACAGTTATAGACCAGATACTATCATTACACACCAGCAAAGCCCTTTCAAAGCATACACCTACATTTATAGACCAGATACATCATTACACACCAGCCAAGCCCTTTCAAAGCATACACCTACAGTTATAGACCAGATACTATCATTACGCACCAGCCAAGCCATTTCAAAGCGTACACCTACATTTATAGACCAGATACTATCATTACACACCAGCAAAGCCCTTTCAAAGTGTACACCTACATTTATAGACCAGATACTATCATTATGCACTATAAGCCCAACCCTTTCAAAGTGTACACCTACATTTGTTGATCTGGGCCATTACTTCTGCCTCGATTTTGTGTATTCCGGTTTTGGCCTCGGTGGTGGTTGCCAGGCTCATTGTTGTCGAGCCGTTGACCATGACTGGAGACGCGGTGGCCAAGTCAGGTGGACCAACGTTCTCTGCTTCGCGGCGATTCCTCAATATAAACTCCATTGTTGCCACGCTAGAAATGTACCTGAAAGACATACATACTTCTGTTATAAATCCAAGTCCTAGTACAAGTAAACAATAAATGAGCCTCATTCTGGGAAAACTGGGCTTTATGCATATGCATTAAGTGTCGTCCCAAATAGGCCTATGCAGTCCGTAAGGCTATTCTGAGACAACACCTTCCACCTAGACTGGATTGTCATTTAGACATTAACATCATCAGACATAAGAATACACAAAAAGAAAACAGAATAAGCTAATGATGTTCAACAGAGGCAAATTGTGTTTAAGTATGCGGATATCATGCCTTTTTCATCTCCATAAATATAATCACATCAGATTACGATATTTATTCTCATGGTACAAAGCTGGAAATTCAATACACAACTTTTTTACTGTAATGGGTTCTTAGAAATGACTTAAAAGCAATAATAAAACAAGTTTCAAGTTATATATATGACTGATGACATCTCTTACAAAGCGTTAAACTCTCAAAATACTTGATGTATTGTAACTATTTTTCTTCTTCGACTAGCACTGTTAACTACATTTTGACGGTATTGCATTACCTGGTATACATGAATGTGAAATAACTCTCCTATGTATTGTACGTAATTTGGGCCGAAGGACTTTGTTTACGAATGGACAAAAAATAACTCATATAAAGCTGCAGTAAATGAGTCTTTGTTTTGTTGTTATGAAACTTTTAACAAACTAAAATGTAACATATTTTACTCATGAACAAAATGAAAAAATGAACGTCCTTGATTGCATTTTAATAAATGAGCTGGTCTCTCAGAAAACAGATGTGTTGTCTCAGACTACCCTGTTCAGTCCACACAGACTAATCAGGGACAACACTATCTGTCTGGATTTTTGTTTAAAATAGACTTCCTTTTAACAAAAAATTACATAAATGCGGAAAGTGTTGTCCCTTATAAGCCTGAGCATCGGCTAATCTGAGATGATACTTAAGGCACATGTGTTAAGGTTTTCTGGTTTTCCGAGAGACTGTCTTTAAAAGTGTTATTATGAAACTGAAAAATCCTTCAAATTGTGCAGTATTCCAATGAGAAAACATGACTCCATTGTCTTACCTAATGAATTACACTATCAATCAAGTGTGCGGGAAAAAGAATCCACAAAATAATGTACAAACAATGTCACTTTATAAACATGTTTCTTCCATTAACATGTACAAGATAAATTGCTGAACATTATCACAAAAAAACAAAGCACTCCAAATGTTTGATATTATAAATATATAAACAATATCCAAGTATGATCTATTCATAATAAAGTACTATCCTTTCAAACACACACAATGTAACTACACTTTTGTAATCATCATTTCGTATGTTCAAACATCAGAGAGTACAATAATTTTGTCCAAAAACAGTTTCCTATTCAACATTCAAATAACTACTGTCACCCAATATGGCACTAACAGTTTCCAAACAACCTCAATAAATTTCCATGGCACACACACATGAGAAGAGGGCGTCAGCACGCACTGAAATATTCATGGCATTCTGATATCTATATTCTGAATTCCTATGTTTGTCCTTACAATGGCTGTCACCCACACCGTGTGATGCTCTCAGATGCGTGAACAGATTGGTTGAGAACATCTGGCACCGCTGCATCACAACCACTCCAATATTTACTGTAATACTTGCTTAAACATCATTCTCAGATGCAAATATTATTTATGCTTATCTCTGCAATGCAGTCTAAGTTTCGGTCTTAATTCTTATATTTCCTACACGTAACTGAATTACTTGCTAATACGTCATTATATACTCAGATCTAATTATGGTCATCTCAGTTTCAGGCAAAAAACTTTTATCTATTCCTGTACAGATTGTTTACATCATTCTTACAAACAACATATTGCTTATATTGCTCATATTAGTGCAAATGGTAAAACAGGAGCTTCCAGCTTCCAGCATAGCTTAACCCTTTGCATGCTGGAAAATTTGTCGTCTGCTAAAATGTTGTCTGCTAAATTTCTAAAATTAGCATTTTCTTCGATTTTTTTTTAAGGAATACTATCAGAATAGCAAACAGTTTGGATCCTGATGAGACGCCACGTTTTGTGGCATCTCATCTGGATCCAAACTGTTTGCAAAGGCCTTCAAAATCCGGTTCCAGCGCTCAAAGGGTTAAACTACCTCTACCGCTTAAAACCTCTGAAATCTTGGTTGACATAGATTATTGCCCTTTTTTTAAGACCACACAACACACATATGTTTTTAAGGCTGTCTTAAAATTGATTAATGTTCAAAATTTGAGTTTGTACAGACATCAGGCAGCAGAAGTAGCAGTATCCCAGAATGTATTGACTGAGCATTAAGTTTAATGTTGAAATATTTGATTGAGCATTAAGTTTAATGTTGAAATATTTGACTGAGCATTAAGTTTAATGTTGAAATATTTGATTGAGCATTAAGTTTAATGTTGACATATTTATCACAGTTTCAGTGCAAGTTAAGTTCTAAGGATCATCCTGAGACAACACGTTTGACATGTTCATCACAAATGTTCACCAATATGGTACCAAGTCTGCAAATAACATTGAAATGAATTGCGCCATAAAGCATGTCATAAGAAGATAAGAACATCTTTATCCATGCAGTCCTAACTGTGTATATAAGCTGTTGTCAATCATACATATGTTTTAAAGTGAGTATGCACGATTTTTATATGTGTTAAATTGTAATATATTGATAAAAATATGTTACAATAACAAGAAATAGGCAAGAAAAATAATACATTGAAGATGAATTTCATAAAATGCAGCAAAGACAAGTAAGCGCTGGTTAAAGCCGATGCCGACATCGTATTTGTTAGGGAACAAAATTGTGTCTTTGTGTCATATGAACGAATCTGCATTAAAACTAAATTTAGATTCACATCGTACATGCATGATATATATGCTGGCGAATTCGACTTCCAGCCATTTTTCGATTTCAGAATTAAATATCTGGCTTATTTCGCATTTTTCGACACATGTTCTTCTGAACTTTTATTTTAATTTATATTAAAATATATGTAATTTTTTTTTACACATTTTATACAAATTCATAAATATTTGACAAAATCGTGCAGTCTCTCTTTAAGGTCAACATATTCCAATGCTATGCAAACATTACATGGTCACAGCTTGTCAGTCAGTTTAGCTGATGCATATTGTGATGTTTGGACCCCATGGTTACCAATAAGTTCTAGTCCAGTAAAACATTAAATGTGCCTCATTCTGGGAAAACTGGGCTTTATGCATATGCATTAAGTGTCGTCCCAAATAAGCCTATGCAGTCCGTAAGGCTATTCTGAGACAACAATTTCCATCTAGACTGGATTTTCGTTTAGACATAAACATAAAAATCAGCAGACATAAGAATACACAAAAAGAAAACAGAATATGCTGACGATGTTCAAAAGAGGCAAATTGTGTTTTGGAATGCAGATATCATGCCTTTTTTCATCGCCATAAATATAGCGAATAACAGGTTACTGTCTGATAGTTTTGTAATGTAGCAGACAAGCTTTGAATAAAATAAATGGAGAGGCTTGCCGAGCTGTTATTTTATTCGTGCCGAGCCCAATATATTACACAATTATTAGGAAGTAACCTGTTTTTCTGTTTATCATACCTCTACGTCCCAAATTTAAAAGAAATGATGGAAAAAAACACTACGACGCTGTATTTTTAGCAGGAATGAATATTATTTTTGACGTTTGAGGTGTTAATAATGACGTCATGAGCATTGGAGCGCAATATTAAAAAAGAGTTTTTGTGCGTTTTTCTTGGTATCAAATTGTTAATATTTTTTAAACTGGTTCTATTTTACTAAAAATAATGACTTTATAGTTGATTCTGAGTTATATCCAGATATCAACTAATATAACAACTTCCTGTTTAACTGATATAAAAAAATATATATACCAGAAAGCGTTTAATCAGGCAGTTATCAATGTAACGGTTTAAAAAAGAATGAAATCAGATTAAGATATTTATGCTCGTGGTATAGAGCTGGTAATTCAATACATACACAACCTTAATTTACTGCAATGGGTTCTTAGAAATGACTAAGCAACAATAAAACATGTTTCATGTTATATATATGACTGATGCCATCTCTCACAAATCTTATAACTCTCAAAATACTTGATGTATATTTTTGTAACTATTTTCCCTTTTCAACTCTAAGCACTGTTTACTTCATTTTGATCATATTGCATTACACATGAATGTAACACAACTCACCTTTTTATCATATGTTATTTAATTGGGTTGCAGGAGTTTGTTTACGAATGGGCAAAAAAATAACTTGTCAATCTAAATAAATGTTTCATATTAAGGAGTAAATAAGACTTTGTTTTGTTATTATGACACTTTTAACAAACTTAATGTACTATATTTTACTAATGAACAAAATGAAGAAAAAAGGACTGTCCTTTGTGGCATTTTAATAAATCAGCCAGTCTCCCGGTAAACCGATCTTGATCCATGTGCATAAAATATTGTCCCAGATTACTCTGTGCAGTCCACACAGGCTAATCAGGGACAACACTTTCCCCCTGGATTTGTGTTTCAAATAGACTCCCTTTCAACAAAAAAATCCATAAATGTGAAAAGTGTTGTCCCTTATAAGCCTGAGTAGTCACTGCAAAAGCTACCGGTAATCTGGGATGATACTTTACGACATGTGTTAAGGTTTTCTGGTTTTCCAAGAGACTTGAAGTTTAATAGTGTTATGAAGAACCTTAACAATCCTTCAAATTGTGCCGTTTTTCAATGAGAAAGCATGACTCGATTGTCTTACCTAAGCAATTTACACTATCAATTGAGTGTGCGGGAAAAAAGAATACACAAAATAATGTACAATGTCACTTTATAAACATGTTTTCTCCATTAACGTGTACTAGATAAATTGCTGAACATTATCACAACAAAACGAAGCACCCCAAATTTATGATATTATAAATATATAAACAATATCCAAGTATGATCCATTAATAATTAAGTAATATCTTTTCAAACACGCAAAACGTTACTACACTTTTGGTGATCATCATTTTGTATGTTCAAAAATTAGAGAAAACTATTCTGTTACAAAGGCTGTGACCCACACATTGTGATGCTCTCAGATGCGTGAACGGTTTGGTATGGGACATCTGTCACGACTGCATAACAACCACGCCAATATTTACTGTAATACTTGCTAATACATCATTCTCAGATGTAATATTATTTATGCATATCTCTTCACTACAGTTTCAGATAAGGTCTTAAGTCTTATATCTATCACATACTACGGAATTACTTGCTTAAACATCATACTTCCAATGGTAAACTCTGAGCTTTCAGTAAAGGTAAAATTACAAATATGGCTTAAACCTCTTCAACCTTTGTTGACATAGATGATTGCCTTTTTTTGAGGCGAACACAACAAACACAAGTTACGAGTATTGAGGCTTTCTTAAAATTTATCAATGTAAAAAGTTGGAGTTTGTACAGGCATCAGGCGGCATAGGTCGCCATTTCTCAGAATGTATTGACTGGGCATTAAGTTTAATGTTGACATCTTTATTACAGTTTCAGAGCAAGTTAAGTTTACGATCACCCCAAGACAACACGTTTGACATGTTGCTCATAAATGCTCAACAATATGCTACCAAGTCTGCAAATAACATTGAAATAAATAGCGCCATAAAGCATTTCATAAGAAGATGAGAACATCCTTATCCAGACCTAACTGTGTACAAAAGCTGTTGTCAACCATACATATTTTTTAAGGTCAACATATTCCAATGCTATGCAAACATGACATGGTCACAGCTTGTAATTCAGTTTAGCCGATGCATATTGTTATGTTGGATTCAGTGGTTACCCATCACAAGATTGCATTACTAAACCATCTGGCACACTATATGGTAAATTATGACAATGAAGATATATATAAGTAAATGTGGGCATATTTTTATAGTTCATAAGTAAAGTTTCAAGCCCAAAATATTAGTTTCAGAGAATAAGCAGACAAACAAAAAGACAAAAAAAATCAACCTTTAAACCTTACTTAACTCCTTATTATAAATAACAGGAAAGGACGAATAAAGATTCAACCTTGGAAAGTTGTGTTTTGTTATGAAAAATCCCCAAGAGTTATTACATTTCCCAGCTATATGACTCTCTTGGACAGTGTTTGTTTATGTACACATATGCTAAAAGTATTCAGGACAAAATCGCCAAGAAGCTAACACCAAACAAGTCTGTTCAATCGTGCCACATTTCACTTTATTCTGTATGAAACTCGACCGTGCAACTACTTTTAGAATCAGGAAAATAATGTACATGAACTAGCTAGTTTTCCTATACAACTATTTCTCTCCAAATTTACACTTCATATTAAGTTTTTATTTTCTTTGATCACCAAAATAGGGAACCGATTAAAACAGGACCAACCAAGAAGACGCCAAAATTATACAATTTTCCCTCAGAAGTTCGAAACAAACAAATCCCCACGCTCATCAATATGTATGGGTTCAGCACGAGTACAAGAACTATTGCAAAATCAATCGGTCCTGCAAACCGCTCGGGACACATTCAATAAAGAATTCTGCAGACGGATATGAGTTATTATTCTGGACTATCATCACCTCCTCTCTGGAACCTATCAGAACAATTTTGGGCTGCAGCAGCTGCCAATAGTGGGCATTGATATTCATGATTCCGCTGCCTTAAGATCTTTAAACACTATGTTGATTGGAAGTATTTACAGATAAGTTGTTTGGCGCTGACAATTGTGGCTTGTTGCTTAATCTGGAGACAGTTTTTACAAGTTTTCGTTTTAACTTGGTGATAACTTCATATAAGCCCTATGGGATAATTTATTGGGACACAAAATGATTAGTTCGGAATATAAACCAAGTGAAAGTTTTCCCATCAGCGGGAGAACATTCTCATTACCCATAAAGGTCCTTTATTGAAGGCTAGTGACCAATTGCCAAACATTTAGACGCAGGACAAAAACACATGACAAACACAAACACCTTGGAATAGTCAATGCAAAGACTAGATTTTGGGTTTATAACGGGTTTAAGGGCCCCCAAATGACAAAAGATATGAGAACCGCAACTGATTTACAAGACATTACTTCCTTACAAAGGCATATTTAAATGGTCTCTAGATGATCAGTTATCCAATTTATAGAATTTACAACCTCAAACATTGTCAGCAGGCATGTTAAAGCCTGGGAATTTCTAGTAAAACAACAGAAAACTATTAATAGGATTGGTCCTTGAGGAAAACTTTGAGCCAACTAAAAACATTTCACCTATTGTCACATAAATAGAAACCCCTGGAAAAAAAGCAATTCGCATAAAAAATATCAACCTTTTTTCTAGATATAAAGAAAAAGTTAAGCATCATTGCAGTAATGAATGGATATTGCAAGTGCATTAAGGGATTCTATACATAACCAACAGAATAGGTAGTAATTAGTTGGCCAGATGTTACAATAACATAGTCCTTTGTGTCTTTGTGCTGTCATTCATTTTTTATAGATTTCAATTTACCAATTTATGGATGCATGGATAAAGGTTATGTGACGTCAGAAACGTATGTGCCCATTAATGGAATATTTTAGATAATTGCTTTCAGAGTGGAAACAGATACAATGTATGTTTTTATATGATATATCATACAATCTCCATCCCTCCTACATACTCAATTAAATGGGTGTCATTGATAATGACTGTAAAATAAATGTTGATAATGATAAAACAAAAATTGTGTCCATACATTATACCTGTAGATTTCCATATTCAGAAATTGTACTTCATTTTATGAATTGGCATAAAACACAAAAGAAAGGCACGATCAATGACTCCAAAGCATGGAATGTTTTAGATTACAAAAATGCATGTTTTTTTAAAACCATGTAGGACTTCTCAGAAATACCACATTATTGCCTTGCACAGATGTTTGCAAGTTAAAATAACTGTAACAGAAGGACACTGAGTATCAGATTTGTTGCACTTTTGTAGCTAAATCAGTCAGATAGCTACAGATATGAGGAAAGTTCAGTTTGAAAGGAATATAATTATGTTACTTCAAAAGAGCTGTATGAATAATAAATACAGAGAATCTCTTGGGAATGGATGCATAAATATCTGACAGAAAAATAAAAATATATGTATTTTTTTTGCAATAAAATATACTAGTTAGCCAGTATCTCTTGACAATAGTATTTTTTAAATTTTTCAACTAGACAAGGAAGTTCAAATGATTTATTTTAAGTAAACAAACAATATAATGATAATTTATTATACTATTGCCTACTTTACATAGTTTACTGCCATGAAAAGTTTACATAAAAACTCTATTTTTTTTTATAGAAGTGTTGTTTTTTTCCTGCTTGGTTGTTAGGTTTCGAAAAGTCAAGGTGACGCCGTGGTGTAGTGGATATGGTGTCCGCCTAGCAACCAGGAGTCACCCGTTCGATCCCAACTGTGGGAGCGTTACTGAGATCTCCCCATAGACACCAAGTACTGGTTCTATAAGTCCCAGGAAACAGACTTGAGAGCGTTTAAAAAGTAGTAAGTACTTTTAAAGCAATCAAGCTAAAATGAATAGATTTAAAATAAACACAGAATCAAATCTGTATCCACCCTGGGAGGAAGTGACCATCGATCAGTTATACTTACTCTCTGTGGCACCACCACCTCCAGCTTTTCTTTAAACCCAAGATAGAATAACAAGAAAGCAAAAAGGGGCGCCTTTAGCATCAGAACTAACAAACTTTTGAAAGTCTTGTAAAAGGAAACATCAGTAACAGAGTGCCAGACCTCAACACACGCATCATCAAGGTTGCAGGAGAAACAATTCCTAGATGGGTCAGGAAGAACTATACTAAAGGGACCCAAGAATTAAGGAATTTGCACAACAACCTGACCCAAGCCAGAGAGGAGGCTGAGGTTAACCTCAGCAAGCTAGCAAGCTAGGTCACCATGCAAGCTTGCTATGCACCAAGTTTCTTTAAGATCCATTATTGCAAACTGAAGTTATTGACTGGATACCATCTGTTTCACGACACCAGCTTTTACTCCCTCCTGCCAAACCACAATCTAATAACCATGCTTTTCAACAAAGTTAATAATAGAGAAAGTATGCATTCCTTTACTTTCCACACCATATAACACAACATATTAGAAACTACAATATGATTTATTGTATATGAGTGGTAAGGGGCAGAGGCATATGTGAAAGCTTTTGCTATCTATTTATTTATACAAAATATAAAAATACAAATTATATAAACATGTATAAATTAAATCATTTCTTTATGCATTTCACTTAAAAAAACAACAACCAGGAAATACTTCTATGAACTCGAAAAAGATCCTGTTTAACGTAATCCTTTCAAGGGCTCTTTTGTTGGCATGCACACAAGTGACTTTAAGTTTTGTTACATACCGTAATCACCTGGTACTCAAAGTTTTCGGGCACTTAAAAAATAATAAATTATCTACCGGTACACATTTTTTCCAAAAAATACAATTAGTGTCCGTAAATTTTGAAACATAAAAAGGTGTTTGAAAATTAAGAGACACTTTACTTTTATATATGTTTCACTTTAAGCTGTTGGGGGAAACCATAGTTTATAATCGGTATACATAGTGATTTACCCAATGACACAACTTAAATGGTCCATTGCCTTTAGGCATTGGTCTGCAAGGTTTAATAACCATAATCTGGTTGTAAAAACGCATGATCGAAGTGTCACCAGATAAGGGAAACAGGGCGGAATTCTGGTAAAATAGCGCTGTAAAATAAACTGTCAGAAAATTTAGAGTCATTAATTATGGACAAAAACCTGTTTGTCCGAAAATTTTGAGTCACGAAAAATAAGTATTTTAGCAAAAAACAGGGGGTGTCCGAAAATTAAGACTGTCGGAAAACGCAGAGTTATTACAGTATGCTTACTGGAGATGAACCCAGAATATTGAGGGTGAAATATAACATATGACGTTGTTTTGTTTTTTACAACAACCGTCACAAAATAAATGCACATTTTGTCTGGAAAATACACACTTACCAGTAAAATATAATTTTGTTATTGTTATTTTTTCTCTTAATTTTGTAAATATAATGATTATTTTGGCAAAACTTTGATTAACTTTGATTAATTAAATAGTCGACTTATACATAGTGTGCACTTTAATTCCTGTAGAAATAAGAGAATTCAATAAAACACAAAATTTCCAGGGACAATTCCAGACTGAAATTATTCACACCCAGCCAATATCAAGCTTCAAGATCAACTTTTCTCAGGGAAGTGTTTAATACCACCACATCAAGAAATGAAAGGTGGAACCAAACAACGCTGTCGACTTATTCATAAAATATGTAAGCGTTCCCAAGAAGTCTTCCCAAGAAGAATACGCATTTTATATAGGTTCAGCACGAGTACAAGAACTATAGCAAAATCAATCGGTCCTGCAAACCGCTTGGAACACATTCAATAAAGAATTCTGCAGGCGGATATGAGTTATCATTCTGGACTATCATTACCTTGTCTCAGGAACCTATCAAAACAATTTTGGCTGCAGCCGCTGCCAATAGCCGGCATTGATATTCATGATTCCGCTGCCTTGAGATCTTTTAATACCATGTTAATTGGCAGTACATATGTATTTACAGATAAGTTGTTTGGCGCTCACAATGGTACGTGGCTTGTTGTTATGGAAACTGAATAACTCTTAATCTGTAGACAGTTTTTACAAGTCCTCGTTTTAACTTGGTGATAACTTCATAAAAGCCCTTTGGGATTATTTATTGGGACACAAAATGACAAGTTGCAAGTGAAACCAAGTGAAAGTTTTTCCATCAGCAGGAGAACATTCTTTTATCCTATTACCAGATGAAAATCGATAGTACAACGACGATAGTATAAACTTGAGCTCTATACTTTCGTTATTTTTTAATTTTTGATCACACTTGGGTTTTTCCAAAAATTTACGGAAGAACAAAATTGTAAAAAAATGCGATATTTGATAATTATTGATGGAAAAAGGGAGAAAATAATAGGATAAATAGAATATTTTGTGAGTTTTTAATAAAGATCAAATTTATCATGCTCTGCTCGAAACATGGTACATGTAGCGCTTGGCATCATGGATCCAAACTGTTTGCAAAGGCCTTCAAAATTTGGTTCCAGCACTGAAAGAGTTATATAGCTCAATGTGTTTATATGTTACTTAAAACATTGTCAACCTATTTCCTTATTCCCACTTATAAAATATAAAATTATCTTTTTGAAAGTTATTTATGAAAGTCATCTTTTTTTTTTAAGTTACAATATATATAAAGAATTGGCCTTGTTCAAAAAAAAAGTTTCTTGATAATACACATATACAGTTCACTTCAAACTTTTTTTATTAACAACATTTCTGAAAACTAATCATAAATAAGAACCACAGAAACCTCAATATCATCCAGATCTATAAATATAGTCATATGTTAACAAGACTGACATGCGAGCAGTGCTAGTGAAATCGGGTCATCACGTAATTCAAGCAATGACGTCAATCTGAGGTAACAATCAATAGCCCGCTGTTGTTTTGTCAAGGCAACAGACCGTTGTCGTATAACATAACATCAGTCTACAACAAATAGCGGGATAGGGAGGAACATATGTTCTTTATAGTTGTATTGATGTCAAATTGTTAAGTAATGAACGTGTCAATAATGTTTGGTTTACCATCTGTAAAGATATCCAATATATACAGGTAATGATAACAAATGGCTTGTAATCAGTTTATTTAGAGTCATTCCCTGAAAATCACATAAGGAAAAAAAAAAGAGTAAGAAAGTATTTGATTAAATTGAACAGACCATGCAGTTCTAGAAAAATGTCCTGTCCTGGTTTTTTTCCCCAAAATACCAGTAAGTCCTTGTTTTTTAAAGCAATAAATCTTTAAAGATATTACTGACGTAAGTTTAATCATTGTTGTTTTTTAATCTTAAACTTTACCTTTGACTTAATAATAACAAGACTATTGCCAAGCAATACCTGCTCCACCATTGTCAGATTTTTTTATATATTTGTTGCCATTGCAACCAAAATTTTTGACGTAGGAACAAAATGAAATGACGTGCATAATGTCCATATTGCAATCTATCCATGTTTCAAGTTTAATGAAAAATTTAAAGTTATCGCAGGATCCAGAAAAGTGTGACGGACTGACTGACTGACACACACACACAGAGCGCAAACCATAAGTCCCCTCCGGTAAAACCGGTAGGGGACAATAATGAATTACCACCAATATATAAACACCAACCAGGGCCGTTGATCTCTGTTTTTTGGGGCCGAATATCGGCCCCGTCCCCCATCAAAAAAGTATATTTTTTTCCCCTTTTTTGGAAAAAAAATCCCCCTAATTTATTTATTTTTTACAAAGAAGTGTCTCATGATTATTTATCTCAATTTTAGTTCAAGTACATCTATTCAAATATACTTAATTATGAAAAAAAGCAATGAATATAGTTCAATCAGTACAAATATAGTAATAAGAGAGTAAGTTAAAAAGACAATCAAAAATAAAATAAAGTAAATAATGAAAATATTTGGCCCAATCATTTGAATATAAATGGCACACATATGTTACTAATAATTTAACACTATTATCTCAAAATGACATACTGTACTTTTCTGGTAGTTTTTGTTCAAGGTGCAAATATACTGATCGCCGTGGCCTAGTGGATAAGGCGTCCGCCTCGGGATCGGGAGGTCGTAGGTTCGAGCCCCATGGGGAGCATTTGTCTAAGGATGGATGTTTGTCATGGGACTTAATTGTTCCGATTAGGCCAGCTCGTGAGCCGCGAGCGTAAAACATGAATGGTTACCGACTTCTATTCGCCTGGCCCCTGGCATAGTGATAGGAGTTGGGAGGTACATGGTATACACGCAAAAAGTGTCTCATAAGTCAGATCGACTGGCCCTTTCAAGAGGGGTGACACTATAATAAAAAAGACCTTTACCTTTGTCTTTACCNACCTTCTTGGAAAAGTCGGTGCAAAGACTATAATTGTGGGTTCAAAACTTCCCCCAAATGACAAAAGATATGAGAACTGCAACTGATTTACAAGACATTACTTCCTTACAAGGGCATATTTAAATGGTCTCTAGATTATCAGTTATCCAATTAGAGTTTACAATCTCAAACATTGTCAGCAAGCATGTTAAAGCCTGGGAATTTCTTGTAAAACAACAGAAAACCATAAATAGGATTGGTCCTTGAGGAAAACTTTGAGCCAACTAAAAACATTTCACCTATTGCCAAATAAATAGAAACCCCCGGAAAAAATTTAGGGATTCTATACATTACCAACAGAAAAGGTAGTAATTAGTTGCCCAGATGTTACAACAATATAGTCCTTTGTGTCATTGTGCTGTCATTCATTTTTATAGATTTCAATTTACCAGTGGAGGCATGGATATAGGTTATGTGAGGTCAGACACATATGTGTCCATTAATGGAATATTCTAGATAATTGCTTTCAGAGTGGAAACAGATACAATGTATGTTTTAATATGATATATCATACAATCTCCATCCCTCCTACGTACTCAACATAAATGGGTGTCATTGATATTGACTGTAAAAAAATGCTGTTAATAATAATAATAATAATTGTGTCCATAAATTTTATCTAAAGATTTCCACATTCAGAAATTGTACACCATTCTATGTATTGACATAAAATACAAAAATAAGTCACGATCAATGACTCCAAAGCATGGAATGTTATTGGGTAAAAAAATGCACGTTTTTTACTAAAGCCTGTACGACTTCGCAGAAAAAACACATTATTGCCTTGCACAGATGTTTGCAAGCAAAAATAACTGTAACAGAAGGACACAGTATCAGATTTGTTGCACTTTTGTTGCTATATAAGTCAGAAATCTACAGACATCAGAAAAGTTCATTTTCAAAGGAATGTAATTATGTTATGCCAAAAGAGCTGTATGAATAATAAATACAGAGAATCCCTTAGGAATGGATGCATGAATATCTGACAGAAAAATAAAAATACATGTACTTTTTCCGATAAAATATATTGGAAAGCCAGAATCTCTTGACCAAAGTATTTTGGACATTTTTTAATTTTCATGTTTTGTAGCCCCTATTTGCATTTTAATCTCGTATACCAATTAACGTGTGAATAAACAAGATTTTTTTGTTATTCTTAAGTTTTATGCTTGCCAAATATAGTTTATAGTATACAATGGTTTTTGTTTTGTTGTTTTAACATTGAGTAACATGAATATTATAACAGAACTTAATCTTATATCTTTGGTCGATAAATGGCATGGGAAACAGCACATAACTGTAACAATTATTTACGAGTATTCTTGGTTAAAGTCTTACTTCTGGGATTTGATGTATTGTACCAAATAAATTGTTTCACACAGTTCTGATATAGGGTGTGAAAACTTCAGAAATCTTAACCTTAAGAATCAGTTGTTTGTGTTAAATATTAATATTTTCCATAACCCTGTTTTAATTAGGATGAGCTTGCAAAACAATGATTCAAATCGCAAAACAATATGATGCAAATATGGTTTGTTGACAGCATTCGGATTATAATTTAAGACTGTATGATCTTTGATATGTTTATAACAAATTTAAACACAATTTAGTGCAACTAGACAAGGAAGTTCAAATGATATATTTTAAGTTAACAAACAATATAATGACAATGATATCAGTAAAACTGATGGATGCTCCCTGATGATGCTTTGTCGAAATATGGGTAAACTGTGTAAAAAAAAAAAAAAAAAAAAAAAAATTTATAAAAAAAAAAAAAAAAAAAAAAAAAAAAAAATGTGACCTGAGAAAATCTATTATTAGCCTCGGTGACCTTGACCTTGACCCCAGTGACCTCAAACCTCATCAAAAGGTAGAGGTCCATGCAAGGTACCTAGATGCCAAATATTTAAGAGATCGGTAAAATATTGAAGGCGCTATGAGAAACTAAGAAAAAAGTGTGACGGAAGGAAGGAAGGACAAACTGGCAACTATATGCTCCCCAAATATATATATGGGGAGCATAATAATTCATTATACTATTGCTTACTTTTCATAGTTCACTGCCATAAAAAGTTAACATAAAAAACTCTATTTTTTTTTATAGAAGTGATGTTTTTCCTGCTTGGTTGTTAGGTTTCGAAAAGTCAAGATGACGCCATGGTGTAGTGGATAATTGGTGTCCGCCTAGCAACCGAAAGTCACAGGTTCGATCCCAAATGTGGGAGCCTTACAAAGATCTCCCCATAGACACCAAGAACTGGTTCTAAAAGTCCCAGGAAACAGACTTGAGAGCATTTCAAATAAGTAGTAAGTACTTTTAATGCAATCAAGCTAAAATAAATAAGTTTAAAATAAACACATAATCAAATCTGTATCCACCCTGGGAGGAATTAGTGACCATCGATCAGTTCTACTTACTCTCTGTGGCACCATGCACCACCTCCATCTTTTCTTTAAACCCAAGATGAATTAACAAGAAAGCAAAAAGGGGCACCTTTTGCATCGGAACTTACAAACTTACGCTAGATCTTGTAACACTAGCAGGAAACATCAGTAACAGAGTGCCAGACCTCAACACACGCATCATCAAGGTTGCAGGAGAAACAATACCTAGACGGGTCAGGAAGAACTATACTAAACGGACCCAAGAATTAAAGAATTCACACAACATTCTGACCCAAGCCAGAAAGGAGGCTGAGACAAACCCCAGCAAACTAGGTCTCCATGAAAGAAGTTTTTCTAAGATCTGTCATTGCAAACTGAAGTTTACCCTTTGCATGCTGGGAAATTTGTCGTCTGCTAAAATGTCGTCTGCTGAATTTCTAAAATTAGCATTTATTTGATTTTTTTTCAAAGAATACTATCAGAATAGCAAACAGTTTGGATCCTGATGAGACGCCACGTTCTGTGGCGTCTCATCTGGATCCAAACTGTTTGCAAAGGCCTTCAAAATCCGGTTCCAGCGCTCAAAGGGTTAATGACTGGAAAACATCTGTTTCACGTCACCAGCTTTTACTCCCACCCGCCAAACCCCAATCTAATAACCATGCTTTTCAACAAAGTTTATAATAGAGAAAATATGCATTCCTTTACTTTCCACACCATATAACACAACGTATGAGAAACCTTAATATGATTTATTGTATATGAAACTTGTATCTGAGTGGTAAGGGGCAGAGGTTGTTGCTTTCTATTTATTTATACAAAATATAAAAATACAAATTGTATAAACATGTATAAAAAGAATCATTTCTTCATGCATTTCACTAAAAAAAAAAACTAAAAAAACAGGCAATACTTCTATGAAGTATTATAACGTTCTATCAACGTTATCTTTTCAAGGGCTCTTTTGTTGGCATGCACACAAGTGACTTTAAAGGGACTGTAACCACGAATGACTAAAAAAGAAAAGTTATAAAATCCGTATTTTTTATACTATTATTAGTTTATATTGATTAAAATATCACGACTGGTATATAACATTACTTGAAAAAAGTTGTTTTTTGATTTTTACTTTTTTTTGTATTTATTTATTTTTACTGGGTATGCATACCAGGTAACTACCAGTTAACTATAAATAACGCAACTAGATTGATCATCATCGTCACATGGTAAACCCAGGAATGCAAATTGTGCATGCGTAGTGCATTGTATATATTTAATATATAAAATGATCAATCTACTTGCGTTATTTATAGTGTGTATATCGTTATGTCACCTATTTTCGCGATGTACTTTCGATTTCACATCGCAAAATTTTATAAGCAAATATACTGAAAATATGAACTTTTTTCAAGTAATGTAATATACCAGTCGTGATATTTTAATCAATATAAACTAATAATTGTAAAAAAATACGGTATTTTGGAACTTTTCTTTTTTCGTCATTCGTCCCTTTAAGTTTTGTAACATACCGTATTTACCCGGTACTCTAAGTTTTCGGACACTTAAAAAAAAAAAAATGTGTCTGAAAATTTAGATACAAAAATATTGAAAAAATACAGGTGTCTGTAAATTTAGAAACAGAAAAAGGTGTTTGAAAATTAAGAGACACTTTACTTTTATATATGTTTCACTTTAAGCTGTTGGGGAAAACCATAGTTTATAATCGGTATACATAGTGATTTACCCAAAGACACAACTTAAATGGTCCATTGCCTTTAGGAATTCGCCTGCCAGGTTTTATTACCATAATCTGGTTGTAAAAACGCATGATCGAAGTGTAACCAGATAAGCGAAACAGGGCAGACTTCTGGTAATAAGCATTGAATAATAAACTGTCCGAAAATTTAGTGTCATTAATTATGGACGAAAACCTGTAGTCACAAAAAATAATTATTTTTGCAAAAAAACAGGGGGTGTCCGAAAATTTAGAGTGTCCAAAAACTTAGAGTAATTACAGTATGCTTAACCCTTTGAGCGCTGGAACCGGATTTTGAAGGCCTTTGCAAACAGTTTGGATCCAGATGAGATGCCACAGAACGTGGCGTCTCATCAGGATCCAAACTGTTTGCTACTCTGATAGTATTCTTTGAAAAAAAATCAACAAAAATGCTAATTTTAGAAATTTAGCAGACAACATTTTAGCAGACGACAAATTTCCCAGCATGCAAAGGGTTAATAGTGGAGATGAACCCAGAATATTAAGGGTGAAGTATAACATATGACGTCGTTTTTTTTTACAACAACCGTCACAAAATAAATGCACATTTTGTCTGGAAAATACACGCTTACCTGTAAAATATGATTTAGTTATTGTTATTTTTTTTCTTAATTCTGTAAATGATAAAGATTATTTTGGAAAATCTTTGATTAAATAGTCGACTTAGACATAAGTGTGCGCTATAATTCCTGTAGAAATAAGAGAATTCAATAAAAGAATATTTCTCCTGGGACAATTCTAGACTGACATTATTCACACCCCGCCAATATCAAGCTGGGGGGGGTTCTGATATATATATCAACTATTCTCAGGGCAGTGTTTAATATCGACCCCACATCAAGGAATGAAATGTCGAACAGAACAACGCTGTCGACTATTTCATAAAATGTGGCGTGTTCTGAGAAAACTGGGCAAAATGCTTGTGCTTAAATAGTCATCCCAGATTAGCCTGTGCAGTCCGCACAGGCTAATCAGGGACGAAAATTTCCGCTTTTATGGAAATTTTCGTATAATGTCTCTTCTTAGCGAAAATCCAGTTTAGGCGGAAAGTGTCATCCTGGATTAGCCTGTGCAGTCACTTTACGCACATGCATTTTGTCCAGTTTTCTCAGAACACAACACATTTATGTAAGCGTCCAGTGTTCCCAAAGAAGAATATGCATTTTACAGTGAGTGTTACAAAGAATCACTCTGACTTCAATATCCCTTTGCATGCTGGGATATATGTTGTCTGCTAAAATGTCTTCTGCTGAATTTCAAAAATTAGCATTTTCTTCAAAAAAAATTCAAAGAATACTTTCAGAATAGCAAACAGTTTGGATCCTGATGAGACGCCACGTTCTGTGGCGTCTCATCTGGATCCAAACTGTTTGCAAAGGCCTTCAAAATTTGGTTCCAGCACTGAAAGAGTTATAGCTCAATGTGTTTATATGTAACTTAAAACATTGTCAACCTATTTCCTTATTCCCACTTTTAAAATATAAAATTATCTTTTTGAAAGTTATATATGAAAGTCATCTTTTTTTTTTTTTAAGTTACAATATATATATAAAGAATTGGCCTTGTTCAAAAAAAGTTTCTTGATAATACACATATACAGTTCACTTAAAACTTTTTTTATTAACAACATTTCCGAAAACTAATCATAAATAAGAACCACAGAAACCGCAATATCATCCAGATCTATAAATATAGTCATATGTTAACAAGACTGACATGCGAGCAGTGCTAGTGAAATCAGGTCATCACGTAATTCAAGCAATGACGTCAATCTGAGGTTACAATCAATAGCCCGCTGTTGTTTTGTCAAGGCAACAGACCGTTGTCGTATAACATAACATCAGTCTACAACAAATAGCGGGATAGGGAGGAACATATGTTCTTTATGGTTGTATTGATGTCAAATTGTAAGTAATGAACGTGTCAAAAATGTTTGGTTTACCATCTGTAAAGATATCCAATATATACGGGTAATGATAACAAATGGCTTGTAATCAGTTTATTTAGAGTGATTCCCTGAAAATCACATAAGGAAAAAAAAAAGGGTAAGAAAGTATTTGATTAAATTGAACAGACCATGCAGTTCTAGAAAAATGTCCTGTCCTGGTTTTTTTCCCCCAAAATACCAGTAAGTCCTTGTTTTTTAAAGAAATAAATCTTTAAAGATATTACTAACGAAAGTTTTATCATTGTTGTTTTTTAATCTTAAACTTTACCTTTGACTTAATAATAACAAGACTATTGCCAAGCATTGATGTCGGCCCTACCTGCTCCACCATTGTCAGATTTTTTAAAATATTTGTTGCCATTGCAACCAAAATTTTTGACGTAGGAACAAATTTTAAATGAAATGACGTGCATAATGTCCATATTGCAATCTATCCATGTTTCAAGTTTCATGAAAAAATATGAAGAACTTTTAAAGTTATCGCATGATCCAGAAAAGTGTGACGGACTGTCTGACTGACACACACACAGAGCGCAAACCATAAGTCCCCTCCGGTAAAACCGGTAGGGCACAATAATAAATTACCACCAATATATAAACACCAACCAGGGCCGTTGATCTCTGTTTTTTGGGGCCAAATATCGGCCCCGTCCCCCATCAAAAAAGTATACTTTNGCCGCGAAAATTCCCCCTCATGAGCCCATGATGAGGGCCCCTGGCCCCTTCCCCTGATGGACAGAGACGGCCCTGCCAACCAATCTACCAAAGTTTGTGTTCATCTAACGTGTAATACACTTATTTTCTGCCTTTACAGTCAAATAATAGAAGCCTTGCCCCATTCAAAACTGACCATCAAACAAATATCCACCATAAAGTGCATAATTGCTTGAAAGGAAAAAATGTAAAAAAAAATCCTTTCAATATTTTTTTTTTAAAGATTGAAATACAGCTTAGTTTATATCACAGGGTGTTCTTTTGCATCCCTTCTATGGCAGGATTAAATAACTTTCCACATGATTCACAACGCAGTAATTATAAGCACTGTGAAATTGTACAGTCTCCACTTTAATAAGATATTAGTTATAATACATGTATTATTTCAATTAAAAAAAAAATGTTAATGCTTTATTTGTACCACTTGCTTATGTTTTATCTGCTGTAAAGCAATTATGTTATTTAGTTTTTTGCTTTCTTTATACAGAAAAAACAACGAGTTACGAGCATCTCACATGATGCAACATATATCTGCTTATATAGTTTATGTACACCCTCCCTTTTTCTTAAAAAGACAATCAAAAATAAAATAAAGTAAATAATGAAAATATTTGTCACAATCATTTGAATATAAATGGCAGACATATGTTACTAATAATTTAACACTATTATCTCAAAATGACATACTGTTCTTTTCCGGTAGTTTTTGTTCAAGGTGCAAATATACCGAGGTCGTAGGTTCGAGCCCCATGGGGAGCGTTTGTCTAAGGATGGATGTTTGTCATGGGACTTGTTCCGATTAGGCCAGCTCGTGAGCCGCGAGCGTTAAACATGAATGGTTACCGACTTCTATACGCCTGGCGCCTGGCATAGTGATAGGAGTTGGGAGGTACATGGTATACACGCAAAAAGTGTCTCATAAGTCAGATTGGCTGGCCCTTTCAATAGGGGAGACACTATAATAAAAAAGACCTTTTACCTTTACCTTTTTATACCATTAACGAGTAGATTTTCTATGATTTCTTTCCATATGATTCACACAATCAATTATGCATTGTAAACAGTATTTAAACAACAATAATTTTGTCGAGTCATTGAATATCTTGACAGCATACACGTGTTTATCGATAGCACATTCTGGAACTAGAACTAGAAATCGTGGGCCCCATGCAAGACTATCGTAACTCACTATATATTACATAGTGAGTTACGATAGTCTTGCGTGGAGCCCACGAAATACAGTCATTGACCAAGCATTGATCCTGAAACGCTGCGAGGTTGAAAGATCGTGCGGTTTGGACTAAAATTGGGAAATTATTGTTTTTTTCTGACAAATACTTTAAAATTTGAGAAATTAAAGTGGTTTCAATATTATATTAACTAAGATTCAGCTTATAGAGCTGTATAGGGAAATGAACTAAATGTTAACCCTTTGCATGCTGGGTAATTTGTCGTCTGCTAAAATGTTGTCTGCTAAATTTCTAAAATTAGCATTTTCTTTGATTTTTTTCAAAGAATACTATCAGAATAGCAAATAGTTTGGATCCTGATGAGACGCCACGTTCTGTGGCGTCTCATCTGGATCCAAACTGTTTGCAAAGGCCTTTAAAATCCGGTTCTAGCGCTCAAAGGGTTAACATGTACCGGTATTCAATTTTGTGTGTGTGTGTGTGTGCCAACTAAGAACAGTGTACATTTTATCCGCTTTACTCATTTATCACGAAAAGAATGCTGGGATGTATCCAATGTTTTTGAGGATTTCTCTCAAATCAGACAATTAAATATTAGGATTTATTCACTTGGTTCTACTGGCAAAAAAATTCTAACACATTTCGTTGTGCTATTAAATTAGGTCAAAAGCTGGTTTAGAAAGTTCCCCCAAAAAGTTAATGAAAAATAACCTACCTACCTTCACTAATTTGTTGGGAGATATTTGTGGATTAAACAAACAACATCTTTTTTGTCTAATTGAGTCTACAGAAATAACAAAAAGTTTTAATCGATGACATTTTTCAACACCCATCAACCTATGTATAAAGCTGTTAGTAAAAAAAATTCAGTACATGAAGACAAGTTGTGGACCACCTCACAACCTAAAGTAAAGTTAACCTGACCTAAAGTAAAGCTAAGCACCATATTTTGACAAACTTAATAACCTGAAAACATGTATTTTTTAAGTTGATTTAACACATTTTCAAAAAAGACAATGAAACAAATAAGTAAATCATTACCATCCATGATGATAGTCCACATTTTGGTGATTTTATCACAACATTTTGGGTTTACAAGGAAAAGCAAAAGGAAAGATAAAATCAACAACAGGTACACGTCACACGGTTCAGGTATTTCAACAGGGTATATTCAATAGTGAAAACATTCTTATTTGCTATTTATCCATACATCCACAAAAAGTGTGCACTTAAGCGTTAACTGCTGGCTGTGGTATTACTTAGGTAGATACACACCAAATATAAGGTTACTCTGATGTTGTAATTGGCGATTATTTTTAGTTTAGTCACGATTCTATTCTGGTGACATCAATAGGCGAAATGAAAATATCTGTACACCCACACTTTTTGTTTGCAAAGGTTTAAAAGAATTTACATGTTCATAAAAACGAGAGATTTTAAAATACCTTTGTACTTCAGAAGACACGGCTTAAAACAGATTAGAGCAGCCTGCTATGTCATGGCACACTATTTGAACTGTTGTACAACCTGTATTCAAACTTAACAATAAGTAATTTAAGTAATTAGAGTAAAAGAGCTCTTCTAAGCCTGTATTTAAATAAGCCATTGTCAACATAAAAAATGTACATGGAAACAACCAAATATTTAAAAAAAAAATACAGAACATTTATAATAATGTTGAAACAAAAGAAAACAAGAGCACTGCCTAGCGGGTGCAGACCGCTCATCTATTTGTCAAAATATGAATCAAATCTGATCATAAAAAAAAGAAGTTATGGCAATTTTAGCAAATGGGTGTGTGGTCATTTATAACATTATGTTTCAAAAA